>JAOQMS010099147.1:0-18676 GCA_027563885.1 Erythroxylum longipes | reverse complement strand
GTCCTAGGGTGGATTACTCTCTCTTGAGTTATAATCTTTAACCCTAAATTATAATCCCTAATTTAAATTATGGAATTGTAATATCTCGATTTCCAATTTACCCAAAACCTGAATTAGTTCTGAATTTGTCTAATAACCCACCAGAAATTTGTGCTCGATCTCTCGTTACACGATTTTACCAGTTTGATTAAATTCTTATCTATCAAACTACCTAACTCTCGTTAGCCCAATTTAATGATATTCACTCGACTCACACTCTCATTTTATTACCGAATTATTAAGCATAGAATTTGAATCACAAATAGCTCAATGAAAACACAATAAATCAAACTTTATTAATCTCAAAGATAAAAATCTCGAAGGTGAGTTTAGAAAAAAATCGACATTAAAAAATAACTAATCTCAACGATTATCCCAATTCTATACGTCAATCAAATTGAAATAAAACTGAAAAATAATTTTGGAATGGACAATGGGAGGCAGCGATCGCGAAAAATCACCTATTTTGGGAAGTACTTCGCATCAAGCTTCTTCTCTGTGTCTCTCTTCCTTCGTCTCCTTTCTCAAATCTCTTGATATGCTCCCTAGGGTTTCAGAATTAACTGATGCAAAAAGATTTCTCTTCTGTTCTGTAATGTTCTATTTATATCTTAGAAGCCCTAGGGTTGATTCGGGGTCAAAATGGTTTGAAAAGTCTTGCCAAACTTGACGTTTTCAGCAGTTTTTATGTCTGCCTGATGCAGGCTAAGATCGTAGCTCTGTCTACCACGACCGTGACCAGCACCTAACTCTCTCTGTCACGATTATGGCCTAAAGTGCACGATTGTGTCCTGGGTGTTAGCTCGTCTCTTTTTGTCATGATTGTGGCTTATTATGCCATAATTATGAGTCGTGTTTTTAGCCTGAAACTCTTCGAAGCTTCTCCATCTTTACTGTTTACCTTGAAACACTAACAAACACATCAAGGTACCTCAAAAATATAACATTTAAGCTCAAATACTCATACTAACCTTAAAAAAAACTTAAACACACAAACTAACACAATTAAAATATAAATACACACTAAACAGTCAAATTAACACTAAATACCTAAAAAATTGAACCCTAAAACATAATGCAAGTCATAATTATCAACATCCCCACACTTAACCATTTGCTTGTCCTCAAGCAAGCAAAACAACAAACACACAACACACAATGCAATAATGAGGCAATGGCTTCAACTTCATGAAATCACTTTAATCTTAAACACAATCATACAAGTTATATCTAATCATTAACATGCAAAATCTATATCTGGAGGCTTTGAACTAAATATACAATTTAATCGAGATCTAAGTGTTAATTTATTTACCCTTTTCAATTGTACATACACATTAATAATTCTTTGGTCCTTCAGACTCTGTAACTGTTCCTAAGTATATTGTCATGAAAAGTCAAGCTTAATATAAGTCTGGTAGGTTTTATTAAGGAAACATAGTTTTTTTAGTTTGCTTTTAAACATAAACTTAGTGTTTTTACGCGAAGGCAAACGTTGGTCATGAATGTTGATCTGGTTACTCAATTAAGTCATGTTTTATTGAATAGTTTAGTTGAAACATCATTATGGCTTTTTGACGTGAAAGCACAAATTTGTGATGCATATCGATTCAGTTACTTAGCGATATCACGTTTTCAACTAGCTTCTAGCTCTACTCATAACTTGTAGGCCAGCGAAATAGTGATTTATTTAACAAAAAATACATTTTTTAATTGCCTACTTGTTGTTTAAGCTACTCATTTTCATGAAAAAATACTAGCTAAGCTACTTAAGTTGAAAGGCCTCAAATTATGAATGAATGTGACAACCTATAGGGTGATAAATTTACAGTAAATCCTAATTAAACTGTATAATTTTCCAAAGATTCCTAATTTACTAATTTTGCAAGTTAATTATTATTTACAGCCTAATAGACTATGTTCAAAATTAAATAAATTTCACTCCATCTAAACCGTTGACACATTCATACAGTTCACAAAAGGCAACCTAATAATTATCATACAATATGCAAAATCACATAAAAGTAAAACATATAATCCCTCCGCACACTTGAAAAACACATTGTCCTCAATGTGAGATGGGAACAAACAGCACATAAAAG
The DNA here is from genome assembly GCA_027563885.1 of Erythroxylum longipes. Lineage (NCBI taxonomy): Eukaryota > Viridiplantae > Streptophyta > Magnoliopsida > Malpighiales > Erythroxylaceae > Erythroxylum > Erythroxylum longipes. Next base: position 16,535 of record JAOQMS010099147.1, on the reverse strand, counting down.
AACAGAAAAGACAGAAATTAAGTAGACAGAAAATAAAATAAAAAATAAAAATAAAAAATAAACATAAAAATTAGAATTGAAGGCTAATTTGGAAAAGAAAAATAAGTGGGTTAGACACAAATCCTATGGAGATGGAGGTGGTGATGGTGTCGGAGGTGGCAATTGAATGCCTTGAGCCTCGAAATATCTGTGGATTCGACGGATATCCCGGCTCTAGCGGCGTTGTGTCTTGCCTATCTCCTTTACCATTTTGGTGTTCTCCATAAGTGTCTTTTTGTTTTCAGAGATTGCATCCAGAACTTCCTTCCAGCCATGTTCTTCCTCTTCCTCGGACTCTTTATTGGTAGAGTCCTCCTCTGCTTGTTGTGGCGGGGCTGAACTTGAGCTCGCCTGACTTGACTTAATCCTGACATGTATCTTTTCACTGATTTCCCCAAGTTCCATATTGTGGGAATGAAGGATCTCAGCCTGCCATAAGTGGTGATGATTTAGTAATTCAGGTAAGTAGGCAGTTAATCCACTCTGGTAATGGCAGACACTATGTACCCCATTCCTGAATTGCTGCTCCTCTTGTGTGGAGTTGCATCAATGGCATTTAGCACATGTGTGGATATGTAGACTGGAATACTATGGTCTATGCACCACAACATAAAAAGTTCCTTTATGGAACACTTGTTGGTTTCGGTTTTGTCAAAAACTAGCTGAAACATTATTTTGTGCAGCAACAAGTGTTTGTGGGAACTTATAATGTTGTTATGAGCATTCTTGGCATGAAATTGCTCAATTCCAATAAGCTCATTTCATTATTGAGAAGGAAAAAAATCTTCATGATGATCGATGATGGAAGATTTTAGGAATCCATACATCTCACACATAATTTCTACATTCAATTTGTAAGCCCTTCCTCTTAACCTAAACCCCAATTCCTTAGGGTTCTTAGTGGTCATAACTCAGTGAATTGAAACATTATAATGTGAGCTCCTAATAAACAAGAAATTGGAATCGTATGAATTGAGTCTACTGGATTCTCTCGGCTGGGTTTGCTACCCTCTCACGCAACTTTAGCCTATCGAGTGTGTTAAAATCAAAGTATTTTAGAACTAAAATTTGTCTAGCACTAAGGGATCAGAAACGAGTACCTTCCTTCTCTATATAAACTGGGAAGGGCGTACCAAAGGCTATTTCTTGGTTTCGTCTTCCATGTCCTGCAACTTGCTGTCATCCATATAGCTTCCATCGAGCTGATTGTTTAATGCATGACATAAATGGGGTGGATTTGGAAGAATTTGGAGGCTGAATTTTTTTTAGAGAGATGTGATATCTTTTGTGGCTTTGAAGTCTAGAGAGATAAAGTTAAAATGAAATTGAATGTAAAAGTGAAGTTAGAACTAAATATATAGGTGGTAAAAAGGGTAAAATGGTAAAATTTTTAAAAGAGTTCGCGCTCCCTCTTTATTGCCCCGTGGCCCGCAGTTTTCCCACTCTTCCTGATTCTTCTTCTTTTGTTCTTTTTCCCATCTTTTTAATTTCACTTCTTGATTCTTTTATAGCCCTCTTCACCTCTCTTTACTTACTTGCTCAAGTCATCCACATATTCCGAAATCCTATTCCTTCTTTATTTTATTCAAAACAAAAATAATCCTAACTACAAAATTCAAACATTATAACTAAAACAATCAAAGGACTACTTTTCCATAGGTTGCCTCCCATACAATGCTTCTTTTAACGTCAATAGCTCGAAGCTCCTTTAAGCTCATGGTGGTTAGAATGAATGGTGAGATGGTAACGCCATCATTAATCTCAAAGTTTGAACTTTAGCTACCATGCTACAGTCCCCACCTTCCTTCCAATTCTCTTTTCCTCGCCTTTTTCTTGAATGCGTTCCCAAGATCCTCGATATCCTCCCATTTGGCTCGAGGTTCAGGTTTTTTGTTATTTTTCGAAGGTAAAGGAGCTATGTAATCTTTCCCCGACACTTGAAAAGGTATCTATTCTTTTCCTATCCTCAGAGTTAATTCGCCCCCATCAACATTAATGATTGAATGTACAGTAGCTAAGAACGGTCGTCTAAGAACTATTAGGGTATCCAAATCTTCTCTAATGTCCAATATGTAAAAGTATATGGGAAAAGTGTATTTGTCAACCTTTACTTGCACATCCTTTATAATCCTCATCAGTTTGTGCATCGTTCTGTCGGTCGTCTTTAACAAAAACTTAGTAGGCACTAACTCTCTTAACCCTAACTTCAGAACAAAGGTGTAGGGCATCATGTTTATACTCGCTCCTAGATCCGCAAATGCCCTATTTATGATGATTCTATTGATACTGTAGGCTATGAAAAAGTCCCCTGGGTCCTCTTTCTTCTGTGCGATATTAGGGTCCTCTTCTGATGTTCGCTTCTTAACCTTCTTCTTGACAGATACCTTTAATGTGAGCTTTGTCTGTACTTGTTTCGTCACTTCCTCGACCTTATGTTGCTCAATCTCCTCTAACTTCCTTGTTTCCCTCTTTGCAAATAACTCCCGCTGAGCAAAAATAGGATGTGGAAGTACATGTTGAATTGCCTTAATTGACTCAATCACTAGCTTGCTCGGAAGGTCTTCTTAAGCCTTCCCTTGTTCTCCTTTTTCCTGCACCTACTTTGGCTCTTCACCCTAGGTCTGACTTATGACCATGATCCTTTCCTTAGGATTAGACTCTGTGTTGCTTGGAAGAGTTCCAGCATTCTGAGTGGACATTGCCTCCACTAATCGGCCTACTTGGACCTCCAGCTTATGTATGGATGAGGTGTGGTTCTTGATAGGTGTGCATTAGGATATATTTTTATAGGTAATTGGCATGTGTTTTCTAGCATAATTGTTGATTATTGTCCTATTTTAGGATTCATTTTGTATGTTTCTGTTAATTTTGATTTTCATTGTTGTTCTTGTGTGTTTGATGTTAATTGAGGGAAAGAATTGACTATTTTTATGTAGGAAGAAGGAAGGAACAACTTGAAGGGTGAACTAAAGATCAAAGAGGAGAAGAAATGAGGAATGCATCTGTGAAAAATTCCCATGCTCATGGGAATCATGCAAAATCCCAAGGACGTGGGAATTATAGAAGAAATGAAGAATGAATCTGTAACAAATTCCCATGATCGTGGGAATCATGCCAATTCCGACGAGCGTGGGAATTACAATTCGAGGCAATTTGCGAGGCTTCATTAAACTTAGGGTTTTTGGAAAATAAAAAGAGAATTAAGCCTCCATCTTCAATAGAGACGACACCCACCTATAGAAACACCATCCTTGAGTGAAGAGCACATGTTTAGAGCATTGAGGAAGGATTGAAGACAAGGATCATCATCAAGATTGGGAAAAATAGCATATCAACACCAAAATTCTAGATTTTGGCAAAGAAGAGAAGGAGTTTTTCTATTCAATTTTCTGTCATTTTAATCTCTTCTATTCTTTGTAAAAATGGATTATTTGAATGTTGATGATGTTATTATAGAGACCATGTTAGGTTGATTTTATTTTAGGGATTACTTTTGGAACTATTATATTGAAGTCCTATTTTATTGAATTGAATGTAATTGTCTTTGTTGATTGTTGTTTTTAATTGTCATCTTGCAACAAATCGAGAGAGTGAGTGAGATGAAATTCATGTAGGATTGTACAATGAGAGTTGGTGACATGTAGACTCACAATCATCACATTAATTGAATAGTTAGAAGAGAGATCTCGACTAGTCAATTGATCACCCATAGAATAGTTTGATAACTAATTGAATCGGTAGAGTCATTGGGTAGGTTGAGAGATCATCCAATTGATTCCTGTTCATTTAATTAGGGATAAATAGTTACACCTTGAGACAGGTTAATTATTACATTCAGAAATCTAGGGTGAGACATAAAGCAATCGATAAAATAGGAGGGAGACAAAATAGGAGAAAAGTAAACTCTAGTATTTAGATTCTTGAATTCAGATTTTCTGCAATTTCAATATTATCCATTGTTTACATTAGTTTTTTAATTTTAATTTAATTTTCTAGATTATTTGCATTTCAAATTTAGTTTCTTAAACAAAGTTGTGTCTAAATTAAGGGGTGTCTAGGCATCAATCCCTATGGGATCGATATCCACTCTTTTTACTACAAGTCAAGACTCGTTCACTTGTGGTTTTTGAGCATAAAACAAGTAGATATGTTTTAACATCAACAAGTTTTTAGCGTCGTTGCTGGGGATTGATTGTTGAGTATTATGTCTAATTTAGATTACTTTGATTTAAGAGTTTTTGACGCTTTTCCTTGTGTATTTGCAAGTATGAACACAAGGAGCACACGAAGGATGAAAGAAGTTATTAAAGACGAATTCCTCGACATTAAGAAGCAAGAAAGAGAAATAAGAAGGGCAAAGCGTTTAAAATTTTCAAATTAAGATATGGCTTAAGAAGGAGAGCAAGGAGGACCAGAGTGAACATTAATGGATTTCACGAGTCCAGGGTTTAGTCCTCAAGAAGTAGTGAGACCGATAGTCCAAGTAAATAATTTTGAGAAAAAGCCGGTGCTACTTAATATCCTACAAAAAAGTGTGCAGTTCTACAGGCTATCCAACGAGGATTCGAATGCCTATATTGCAAATTTCTTGGAGATTTGTGACACATTCAAATTCAACAAAATGTCTGACGATGCGGTGAAGTTGAGATTATTTTCATTCACGTTAAAGGATCGGGCTAAAGCATCGTACAATTCGTTGAATCCAGGTCAGATCACGACTTGGGAGCAGCTTACCCAAGCATTCCTCGCCAAGTATTTTCCGTTGACAAAGACAACGGGGATTATAAGGGAGATAACAAATTTCTAGTAAAGCAACGGAGAATCTCTTTATGAAGCTTGGGAGAGATTTAAAGAACTTCAAAGAAGCTGTCCCCATCATAACCTCCTAAAGGAATTTCTGTTTCGAACATTTTATATTGAAGTGAATTCAAGCACAAGGGGCAAAATTGATGCAGTAGCCAGATGCTTATTGATGAGGAAGATGGTAGAAATAACTCATGATCTGTTAGAAGAGTTGGCAAGTAAAAACGGCATGTGGTTAAGCGAGAGGAGTAGACAAGGATAGAAGGAAAAGAAAGGTTTGATACCTATTGACTCAGTTATTGCCTTGCAAGCTTAGATCACGGCTTTGACAAAGCAGCTAAACAACATGCAAGGAGCGTCCACCTCAGCAGTTAAGGCAATACAAGCACAATATGAGCTATGTAGGGGAGAACAACCCCAGCTCAGTGGAATGTTTCCTATTGGGAGCTAGCGGGACCGAACAGGTAAGCTATTTAGGCCAGTCGTAGCGAGGTAATAACCCATATTCGAACACATATAATTCGGGTTAGAAAAACCACCTGAATTTTTTCTTGGAGTAACAATAATGTAGGTGGCCAACAGAGACCACAAGGACCTCCAGGATTCCAGCAAGATCGAATTGGAGCATTGGAAAGAAAAATGGATAAGATGATGGAGGTTTTGGGGTCCAAATTGGCGGCACAAGAAGAGAATCATAAAAGGATGCATGCAATCCAGGAGGAAAATCAAAAGAGGATGGAAGCAAAATTCGGTCAGATTTTAAAGAATTATGTATCATCCATCCACAATCTAGAACTTTAGGTAGGCCAAATAGATAACGCTTCATCTTCGCGAAATGCAGGTAGTCTACTAAGCAACGTTGAGGTGAATCGAAAGGAAAGAATCATGGACATTACTCGGATAGAGAAAAAAGAAAGCAAACAATGGGAGAAAGATGGAAACAAGCAAGAAGAACAAATAGTGTTGGAAGTCCTTCCGAGTAGACCAGTAAGTGAGCCTATTAAGGAACTTCAGCTTGGAATTCCACATTAAAGTTTTGCTCAGTGGAAACCATCTTCAAGTGGAGTAGTTCGGAATTCTAAGGAAGTGGAGTTAAGTGAGATGACAGACATAACAAATCAACTCCAGAAAAAACTCATGTTAAAAGGGTCGTTGAAAGAACAGGTTATCAATCACATATCAGGAGAAAGTCCGTATGTAGCACAAAAGAAAGAAGACCCAGGAGACTTTTTCATTCTGTGTAGTATAAATAAAGTTAAGATAGATCGAGCATCTGCAGTTTTAGGAGCAGGTATAAACATGATGCTGTACTCATTCAGTTAGAAGTTAAGTTTAGAAGAGCCAGAGCTGACTAAGACATTAGTGAAAACGACTGACAGGACGGTGCATTTACCGAAGGAGATCATCAAGAATGTATAGCTACACATTGATAAATTTGCCTTTCCCCCAGATTTTTACATATTGGATATTAGTTAAGACGAGAAAATCCTAGTAGTTCTTAGGTCACCGTTTCTGGCTATTGCTTGTGCGATTATTAATGTTGACGGGGGCAAGTTAATACTGAGAGAAAGGAAGGAGCAGTTAACATTCAAGGTGTTGAAGAAGAATTATCGTCCTACTTTAACCCTGACGGATATCAAGGAACTTGAACTCTAAGGAGGACGGGAAAATATTGAGTACCTTGGGAATACGTTCAGGAAGAAACGAATGCGTAGGAGAAGGCGAAGAAAGGAAAACAATAATGAAGGTGGAGTCCAGAATAAGGTAGCCTTAGTACAAAGTCTGAGATCAGTTTATGTACCACTATCATTCTGGTCATTTGAACCGCCACAAGTAAGAAGGAGAGTTGAGCTACCGACGGTAACAGAAGCGTTGCATGGGAGGCAACCCATAAGAGTCAACTATCCTGTGATTGTTTTGTCTACTTATTTGTTTGTTTGAATTCTTTAGTTATGTTCGTGTTTGAATTGGGTTTGATTGATGTTTATGTTTACTTTGTTTAGATTTTAATTTGTTTTCTTTTCAAATTTCTTGTTGATGATATTATCTTGATGTGTTTGTAGGTTTTGGGATCATGGAGAATTCATTTACGCTTGGAAGAAAGTTTGAAATTATAAGAATCGCCAATTCCCACGTTCGTGGGAATTAAAGTGATTCCCATGAGCGTGGGAAATCTCTCCAGAAAGTTTTTAGAGAGGAGTCCCACAATCGTGGGAATTGTGGGAATTCCCACGAGCGTGGGAATCCCACACGGAGGGTTTCCCTCCCATTTTTCTCTCACCCTATCTTCAAATTTTCACACACTCTCTCTCTAACCCATGAATTTCTCCCCTCCAATTCTCTAAAACTCTTTAATCTTTCCTTAAATTCTTGGTATTTTCTTCAATTTTTTCATTGTTCTTACAATTTTTTTCATCTTTTCATGCATTAATTATTCAAAAACACAAGGATTTAGGTCAGATTTTTGCTCTTTCTCTCTCTAAGTCGATTATCAATCTCTCTCTTTTGTTCTTGCAGATTTTTCTTCTACAATGGCACCGAAGAAGATGATGGCTCCGAAACTAGCTGATGAATTATGTTTTCAAGTTTCCGGTGACGGCAAAAGCAATATGTTGGCAACATATCGATCCCCCTTCCCTATTTATTCAAAAGAAGAAGGTATGCGCTTTCGTGATTTTAAGGATAGGTGAATAATCACTCCTAGGTATTTCGATTTTGAATTGTTAAAGGACATAGGACTGAGGATAAAGATTGAGCGACTAGTTGACAACATAGGGTGGAATAGGTTCATTCGGTGTGACATGCATATTCACCCTATGATGACAATTGAATTTTTCACTACTATCTATTATACCCTAAAAATGGATGTCATTTAGTTTAGATTATGCGGTGTTGTGTATAAACTGGATTATAATGTCATGCGTCATCTTTTCGATTTCCAAAATACAAAAGTTTTAGATGATCATCCTGAATTTGATGTGGATTCCTATTGGAACATTTTAACGAGGGAAGACAATTTTGATTCACGCAATGCACCGAATTCTTTATTATGTAGATTTGCTGTTGGATAAATTCATGTGTTTATTGTGTTTAATAAAATTGAAAGTAACAAATGTTTAGCTAAGGAACTTTTCTTCTTACGGTGTATGGATCGCAAGGTTAGAATCAACACACCCTTTTGAATTTTTAGATCAATTGTCAGTGTTGTCAATAAGCAAAGTTCATATTATGGAATGGGGCATATTGTTACTGCTTTAGCTTTCTTTTATAACCACAATTTGGAAGAGGTGGATACAATTCCCCCTGATATTTTTGGCATATCATATTTGAGTAATCTCGAGATTATGAAGGTCCATTATATGGAACTCTGTAATCCTCAAACGTGTGCTGTAGTGAAGAACAGGCAAAGCATTAGTACAGCCGCATCCCGACGGATCATATGTCAAGCAGATCAGGATCTAGAGGATGAAGCGGAAGTAGCAGAACCTAGCGCACCAACAGCGGAAGACCAACTCCTACAAACCCTTGAACAAATAGCCTCCAACCAACAACGGATGACATCTCAACTAAATGAGCTTAGCGCACAATTGTGGACAATACATAAGGAGCATCGTAGTTTGAAGAAGAAGTTCCTCAACTTCTATAGGAGGAACAATTTTGAAGCTCTTACGCCATCACCGTCACCACCATCATCTGAGTAAGCTTTTCTTACCCTTTAACTTGTAAAATTTTAATATTTCTTTTGTGTGATTGCATTTAATTTCTTTTGTTTAGTTTTAATTTCTTTGATTTTGGTGTGAATTAATTTTGGTCTGTTTGGTTTGCTATCATATGTTGATTTCAATTTCTTGTATTTAAGTTGTTTTCTTTTTTTTGATTTGGTTTATTGTCATTTTCACTCGTTTGGGGGTTGACTTGTCACATTGAGGACAATGTGATCTTTAAGTGTGGGGAGGTGACATCGACATTCATAATTGCATCATGTGCATTGTGTTGAGTAGGATGCATATTAGGTATATCATGTGCTTGGTGTCAGTAAATGGAACTACACTTGAGTCACTCTAATAAATATTGCCATGAGATTCTGTCATGTTGTTGGAATTAAATTGAATGCATGCTTGAAATCGGATTAGGCTACTTGAGTAGAAAGTGAACCATATAGAGTGATGAAAAGTAGTTGGTTACATAAGCCTAGTCAAAAATTGACCTTTGAACAGTGAGGTAGTGTAGAGATGCATAATAAGTTTTCATTTGAGCCAAAGTGAGGATTGATCCATATGACCATCTAGAGACATTTCATTTCTTTGTTGAGTGTTCCTTAGGTTACTACCTTCAAAACTTGATTTGGCTTAATAGAAATGATCTAGGACTTTTTGTGTTAACCCTTGGCTTAAATGACCTACTCGTTATTATCCCTTGCTACCCCTGTTGAGCCTTAACCTTTTGTGTTGTGAAAACACCCAAAATCTAAAAAGTTTAAACCCCTTTATCCTACCCTTCCACAAGCTTAATAGAGTATTAAGTAAAACATTAATTGGGATTGTGTGAAATGTGTACTGAGAAAGGTTGAGTATATTTTTTCCTATGGACTACATTGTATAGAGTGCTAGTTTTGATTCATAGTTCTTCCTTGTATGAAGAAAATGAAAGAAATATATATTAAGTCTTCCTTCATAGATAGCATTCCACAGTGTTATGGTTTAACTATCCACAGAGCGCACACTTTAAATGTACGGATTTCACCAGAGCTGAGGATGACGCCTTCATGCTGTTAAGTTTTCGCGTCAAATTTTCGATCTTGGTTTGCATCTCAGTCATTTGATCGACTGCAACAATACCCTTTTTCTATCTGAAAGTAGCAGGTTGCCTACCCCGCTCGTTCGTCCATAAGCAGCTATTGCTCGCCATCTCCTTAATCAACTCCTATGCTTCATCAACAGTCTTCTGTATCAAGGATCCTCCTGAAGCTGCATCGATTGTGCCTCTTGTTAATGGGTTCACTCCATTATAGAAAGTTTGCAAAAGGAACTCCATGGGTAGGTTATGGTGTGGGCACTTCCTTTGCAAATCCTTATATCTCTCCCACGATTAGTAGATTGTCTCCCTGTCAACTTGTTGGAAATTGGTGATTTCCTTTATAATTTTGGTGGTCTTCGTCAACAGGAAGTACTTGTCCAAGAAAACACGCACAAGCTGATCCCATATCGTGATGTTAGCTGGGATTAGTGACTGATACCAAGCCTTTGCTCTATCTCTAAGAGTGAAAGAAAACAATCTGATTCTAACTGCATCCTCCAACATCTGATGATATCGGAAAGTATCACAGATTTTAAGGAAATTGACTATGTGTGCATTCGAGTCCTCATTAGCCAATCCATAGAATTGCACATTCTACTGAAGCATATTGAGAAGTGCAGGTTTTGTCTCGAATGAGGCCGCTTGAACAGGTGGCTTATCCACTCCTTAGTTTGACAGGTTGAACCTGGCCTCATGAAGTCCATCAGGGTCCTCTGTTGTCGTCCTTGATTCGCTTCTGGATCCATATTTCGTTGAAACTGCTCAGCCATTGTTGATTTTTCACTCTCTTCTTTTTTTTTTTCTCATTGAGCTTTCCTAAAGGTTCGTTTTAGTCGAGTAATATCTAATTCTAACGCCTCCGCTGCATGACTCGAACCTCTCGTGACTCTTATGTTTATGCAAGAGCACAATTTCTGAAATGAAATGAAAGAAGCGAAAACAAAAATTGAAACTAATCTAATGCCTTAAACTATAGAACTAAACTATCGCCTCCCCGGCAACGATGCCAAAAACTTGATCACAAAGTTACGTATGCTAAGTTTTAATATTTATAACCTCGATATTTCTGCAAGCGCACGCGTCGTTCGTGTAGTACCTAAGATATTGTTCTCACGAGGATGGTTAATCTACTCCTAAAATCTAAGGCTTAACTAAATTTTGCAATAAATCAAAATAAATAACTAATGCATAAATAAACCAATCAAACAATTAATATTAAGAATTGAACTCATAAAATATAAACAAAATAGCAATTTTGCACAACGCAATCCAGAATCAACCTAGAAACTACCAATTGAGAGAAATAGGGTTTTAATCCGAATTTAATGAAAATCTAATTAATTACGAAACTATCGAATTACCGGGTCTAAATGATCCTAGGGTGGATCACCCTGTCTTGAGTTATAATCTTTAATCCTAAATTATAATCCCTAATTTAAATTATTGAATTGTAATCTCTCGTTACATGATTTTACCAATTTGATTAAATTCTTATCTATTAAACAACCTAACTCTTGTTAGCCCAAGTTGATGATATTCACTCGGCTCATCCTCTCAGTTTATTACCGAATTATTAAGCATAGAATTTTAATCACTAATAACTCAATGAAAACACAATAGATCAAACTTCATTAATCTCAAAGATAAAAATCCTGAATGTGAGTTTAGACAAAATTGACATTCAACAACAACTATTCTCAATGATTATCCCAATTTTATACATAAATAAAATTGAAATAAAATCAGAAAATACTTTTGGAATGAACTAGTGGAGGCAGCGACGACGGGAAACCACCTGTTTCAGGAAGTACTTTGCATCAAGCTTCTTTTTCGTATCTCTCTTCCTTCGTCTCCTTCCTTAAATCTCTTAATATGCTCTCTAGGGTTTCGTAATTGACTAATGCAAAAAGACTGCTCTTCTGTTCTTTAATGTTCTATTTATATCTTAGAAGCCCTAGGGTTAATTCGGGGCCAAAAAGGTCTGAAAAGCCCCCAAAACTTGACGTTTTCAACTGTTTTTTGTGTCTGCCTGACGTAGGCCACGATCGTGGCCCTGCTTGCCACAATCGTGGCTAGCGCCTAACTCTCTCTGTCATGATTGTGGCCCAAAGTGCATGATCGTGGCCTGGGTCCTGTTGGCTTGCCTCTTTCTGCCATGATCGTGGGCCGTGTTTATTGGCTTAAACTCTTCGAAACTTCTCTGTTCTTCGCTGTTTACCCTGAAACACTAAAAAACAAATCAAGGTACCTCAAAAATATAACATTTAAGCTCAAAGACTCATACTAACCTATAAAAACACTTAAACACATAAACTAACACAATTAAAACATAAATACATACTAAACACTCAAATTAACACTAAGTATCAAATAGATTGAACCTTAAAACATAATGCAAATCACAACTATCAGTCATCTAATTTAATTGACTAGTCTTTCCTTTGACATTCTACAATCTTCACCAAAGTTCATTTTAAATCCCTATTAGATACCTTAACTTGGACACTAATCTGAGGGTGATATAGGGTGGCAATCTTATGAGTAATTCCATACTTATTAAGCACGTTTTGGAATTTTGCATTACAAAAATGTGTACACCTATCACTAATAATTGCCTTAAATATGCCAAAATGAGAAAATAAAATTTAAGGAAATGTAAGACAACCTTAGCATCGTTTGTGGAGCATGTGCTTCCATCCATTTAGAAACATAATCAATAGTACTAGGATATATCTATTACTAAACAAAGTTAGGAATAGACCCATGAAATCAATACTCCAAATATAAAATATTTCACATATAAGAATAAAATTTTGGGCCAACTCATCTAAACCAGAGACATTACTTGATTGTTGGCATCTATTACATAAAGCTAAATGCCTTTGGCCATCTTTAAAATTTGATGACCAGTAAAAACCTAACTCTAAGATCTTCTGAACCGTCCTATTTTCACTATAGTGTCCTTCAGTAGGTCTAGCATGACAATGTTATAAGATCGTCAACCCCTTAGAGTGAGGTATACATATCCTCGCTATTTGGTCTACACAAATATGAAACAAATATGGATCTTCCTAAAATTAGTCTCTTAAATTAGTAAAGGATTTCTTCTTTTGTTGATAAGAAATACCTTCCAGTAAGACCTTGGTTACTAGATAATTTGCAATATATGCAAACTAAAGTTTTCAACCTCACTTATTGGAAATGGGAGGACAACTAGCTTCTGGTTTAATAATTAGCTTGTACCTTTATAAAACTTATAAGAGATGGAAACTCTCGAACCTTTTATTAGGTAAAATATGACTATTGCTGAGACTTTGGCTGATAAGCATATCTTCAAACAGAGCTCCATTCCATATTCCCTTTGTTTAGAAATGATTCAAATATATTCCCTTTGTTTAGAAATGACTCAAACTTGCTTCAATATTGAAGAAGATAATACCACTGGAAGTATACTAGGAATGGAAAGTTTACTAATCAATCACGTAGAATGGCTCCCCAAAATCATCTTAGCAGGATACCTTAGAATCAAATTGTTTAGAACAAGAATCTACATCTCTGAGCCTCCCTCACATTATGGTTAGCTATGAATGATAAGATACCAACATTTGACAAGTTAGAAAAGTACCTCAACATCCCTAACTGGTGTATCCTTTGTAAAGGAACTGAGTAAAACAATAACCATCTATTTTTTCAATATGAGTTTGTCATAACCATTTGGAGATCACTATTGCACAAGTGTCACATTTACAATGCTCTAAGTGATTGGAATTCTGCCAAGGCTTGATGTGTCATTATTAAATATCCTGACACCACAGTCAAGTGGTGCTACTGCTTAGTTTTATCTTTCCTTGTCAAAGCAATACAAGATGAGAGGAATGCTTACATTTTTCAAAATAGAAGCCTAAGTAAGAAGCAATTCAACAATAGGATCCTCCTATAAATTAGATGTTATATTAGCGTATACATATCCAAATTTTCTAATTTTGATTATTTTAAGAGATTATGGAATGCGTAAATGTCCCAACTTTTAGGAAGGTTGACCTTAGGATTGTTTTCTTAGAATGTTTTCATCCTGGCAAACTTTTATATAACTCTTTATAGCTCTTTTGTACCTTTTGATTGGCTTTAATGGCTCAATTCATTACCATTTTTTAAAAAAAGAAGTCCCTAATGGCTAGCTACTTTGTAGGGGAATTTATCTTGACATTCTTGGTGATGATGATCATGTGCCCTCCTTAGAAAAACAGGTTTTCTTCTTCCTGTTGGACTTTCTTTTGCAATGAACTTTGAAATTTTCATTTTGTAAGTCACTTAATGGAATGATTTCAGCTTCACTGTTAGTTTTCTCCTTGATAAAAGTTAAGCACGATGAGTTTTCAAGTTATATATCCTTTTATTGCCCTTTAATTGATTTTTTAAGTTCTTTAGTGTTGTGCTTCTCAGCTTCTTTAGTGTTGTGCTTTTCAACTTCTTTTGTTGCCTTGTTAACTTCCTATTATTGTTGGATAGCTAAATTATCATTTGTTTGATTTTATGTAGTAGGTGCGATTTCAATTTCCTCTCCCATTAATTCCTAATATCCATAGGTCTTGAAAACCTTACCTGAGGGCTTCCACACTTTAGGGGAATTGTTTGATTTATACTTCCATGCATAAGTCACTTCTACTACATCTTTAAGCAATTCAATGTTTTCATTAAGCCTTATTATTGGGATTTATACTATTCTTATATAGCATCCATAATTACACAAATTCTTGGAAAATTTATGTGCTTGATTTCTGCAATAGTTTAAATAAGACATAAATGTCTTCTAACAAAGCTAATTGTTTGCTAGTTATAAGCCATACCATATGTATACAAGTAGTATATTACAGTACAACTGATATCATTCCCACTAGGATTGAATATAGTTACCTAAAAAATTGAACTACATTTTGTTTAAGGTAACAAAAGATTGAATTAATTGAAAATTGAAGTAAACTAACAAAACTTGATAATTGAATAATTAAAAGTTAACAATGAAATTAAAATTACTCAATGGAAACTTAGGGATTATTCTATCCTTGTTTTGTCTTCCCTTCACCATATGAATTCAACTGTACTTGATCCTAGATATCCAAATGTTTGATTAACATCTTTGGAGATCTAATTAAGTAATCCTAACTAAAATAGATAAAAGTTGATTTGCAATCTCTTGATTTCTTAAAAGTTCTCCTAACTACTCAATTAGATTTGAAGCAATCCTAAGGTTAATTAACTCACAACCAAGATCTCTTTTTAATTGCCTATTAACTTAATATTTGTAAGTCTATTAATGTAACAAATATTGTCACATGAATTCACATAAATATCTTGGTTGAATCTTTCGATTCAAATCAAATCTGATCACAACAAATATCACAAAGCAGTAATATATTGAATACAAGAAGGTAAAAGTTATACAAAGCAATTCAAGAATAAAACCCTAATATAGATTTACCAATCTATAGTCATGTTCAAAAAACAACTATTTAGAAGTACATATAAGGCAATGAAATAGAAGAAAAAAGAGAATGAAATCAACTTGAAGCTTTGATCTAGAAAATCTAGAAAGTTGGAGTTTATCTTAATGTTCCACTTTTGATCTTTTTTTTGATCTAGAAAATCTAGAAAGTTGGAGTTTATCTTAATGTTCCACTTTTGATCTTTTTTTAATGACATGTAGCCCTTTTTTTGGTGTTTTATTTTTATTTTTATGCTCTTAAGCCTTCCAGGGTTTTTTTTAGGGATTTCCTACTTGTTTTGGTTTGAAAAATAGACCCAAAACATCAAGAATACAAAAATCTCACTAGCTGAGAATTGCCAATGCACAATCATGCATTTCTTTTCTCCAGCACTCTGGCACGATAATAGAATGAATGATCTTGCAAGAGGTCTCCAAACTATTGCTTATCCATTCACGATCGTGCTAGAGGTTTTCCAACCTACTGCTTACTTGTACACAATCGTTCATAGATTTCTTCCACTTTTTTTTTAATCTTTTCCTTACTTTTTCCTATCCCCCCTCATCACTAAACACATTAAACAATCCTTAAAATATATAATTAAGTTGAAAATCTTGCCTTAAACAACAATTAATAAAAAACCACATAAAACACTAACAAGTACATAAATCTAAGTCCTAAACACATCATTATCATGTAAGAACACACTAAAAACATTCTCTAAAAGTTCGAAAAAATACCAAGTTTTACACCTCTCAGCATCCCCACACTTAAATATTTTCCCCCAAGAAAAACTAAAACTACTAAACAAACAAAACAAACAACCCATAAAATACACAAACACATAATCGTGCAACAATACAATAATGGTACAATGCATCAAATCTTATAAAGTTACTTAGCCATAAACATCAATCACTTAAAAAGTCCCAACAAACTAACTTATTCCATTCATGTTCAAATGCTTTGATTTAAATACAAATATCATCCAAAATATTGACACCTATTGATACATCTATGAAACTTATAAGCAAGCACTCATTCTTATGACAATTAAAGAGGTAAGCCATCACTAAATATCCATTTATGAAATTTATTACGACATTTAACTAAAAGATCCATAGGTTCAATTTTATTGTCAACACCATATTATCATGCTTGGTTGGAGTGTCATTCTAGCCTTTTGATACAAAGAGAAACATTTTGTCATGAATTTCCTAGGTAACTCAGCTATATCACAACTCACAACTAGCTACTAACTCTACCATTTTTTTAACAGGTCAGCAAAATAGGAAACGTATTTAACACATTTATACAACACTTATGGCATTTTTGGTGTTGTTATTATTATTATTATTATTATTATTATTATTATTATTATTATTATTATTATTATTATTATTATTATTATTA
>JAOQMS010099137.1:0-18677 GCA_027563885.1 Erythroxylum longipes | reverse complement strand
CCAATCCTAAATGATATTGTTCTAAGTAAATAAACCTTAATTAGGATTTACTTCTAAAGTTATATCCTTATCAGTTTAAACTCAAATATCAACTCAAACATAGAGTAATGGATATCTTTGATACTTCATAAGTATCTGATATCTCAATTACTAAATATCTTTAATATATTATCTATGTACTTGGATTTAAAATAAGTTAACAACATCCAATCTATCTCTATAGATCTAATTCCCAGAATTAAGTTATTACCTTTTCATATCCAACAAGAGTTGTTCTTTGACAATTATGTTATCAACAATTGAAAGTTAGAATTGTTGTTCTCTGTGAGCAATACGTATCTACATACTCCCAATGAAGAGGACAACTATACTCCTACTAACCTTCTTGTAGACATGATAAATTCACAATAATCTCCAAAACAAACTCTTTGAATTCATCATGAAAGTGAATTTTTTCAATATCTCGTAGCCTTTCAACTATACATCAAATGTATCATTAAAGGCATTAGTTCCAATTAGATATATTATCATGAGATTTGAACCTATCAAATTTCATCTTACTCCCATTACTTATCTTGAGAACCATTCTCCTATAAGTATACATTGAATCAAACAATTTGTTCAATGCATCTATAAGATTATATCCAATCTTTTGGATATCTCATAACCTTTTATTATCTAATTTAGTTCTAAACTTAATGGATAATGTATGCTTCAACCAAGCATCACATTCTTAAATCATTAACTTTGACTCTTTAAAAGACCTAGCATTTCGTATCTAATATGAAATCTTGCTAATTGATTCAAATGGAACTATTGAAGGTACAAGAACCTGAAATGTTATCTCATCTACTCTTTGAAAGCAATATTACCTTCAACATATGGTATCCAATTATGTGTTTATGTAACCAGAATATGCCTATAAAAGCTTGGCATGGAATCATAGAATGGTTTTGTAATATCCAAAAAAGGAGGAATGGAGATTGCTTATCATTTATATTGCGTTGAATTATACGGTATACAACATCTGGCTTGAGAGAAACAGGAGAATTTTTGGTCATTCTACCACCTCAGCTCAATGCCTACTAAACTCCATAATGCAGTCCATAAGGGAACATTTCTTAGCTCTTAACATCCACTTAATGTATAGCCCCCAGTTAGCTGCAAATTGGAGAATGCCGAGAATTCCTTAAAGCTCAATCACTCAAAGTTTGTCACCTTTAGTGAAATTCAACTCTAAAGTGCCATTTTGTCCCAACAAATGCTAGGAAGGGAAGCTTGTCCCTGGGCCTAAAGATCATACTAGTTAAGGTTGTTTATATATCTCATTATTGATGTTACTGTGGGAAATATTATGAAGAATAACTTTAGTTCCGTTCTACAAATGCTTCTAATTAATCAATACATTTTACTTCGTCAAAAGAAAAACAATGAGAAAAATATTTGTGAATTAATTATTTAAGAATATTTTGGAGTAGAAAAAGTTCTTTTTTTATTTAATTTATTATTTAAATATTCATCTACTTCTTTGTTTTATTAGTTAGAAAATTAGTTAGTCACTACTATGCTTAATTTATTATGTTATATATTTGATTAAAAAATAGATTTTTGAAAATTTTATTAAAGAAAATTATGTTTAGAATTTTATTTTAAAATAAATTGTTTTCATAGGAAGCCTTAAAGAAAGAATTAATTCTTCCTTATGACCTATTTGAAAAGATCTAATGATTAATAGTTCACGTAAAATTTTTAACATAGAAAATTTATAAAAGCTTGAGTATTTATTATATGTTATGTTGTTCTAAATGTTATACCAAATGTACCACCTTATGGTTATTCTTTCTCATTATAGGAAAGAAAGGTACAAATGTAATGTTTATATCTTAACATCTAGATTTGATTACATGATTACATACATTATAAATATAGTTTTAAACTTATTGAAAATGGATTGTTGTAGTCCAATTTTGTTATCCTAATTTGGGTATCATTTAGAACTTTAAAGATGGATTATTTAATATTTGAGTCAAAGTTTTTAAGTTTGCCTAAATTGATAAATTTTAATTCATTAAATTTAAATTTAAAGGGATTGAGTTGGATTAACTCATATACATCAAAATCAAATGCATTTAGTATACTTAAAATTTCATTAGAATTCAGATAATAAAAATGTTTTAATTTTACACAAGCCCAACCCAAAAGAAATCCAAATCAAGACTACCAAATTTATCTATTAATTGAGAATAAAAAAGCAAATAAAAATAACATAGAAAATAGATTTGGTAAAAAAAAAAGGGATCCAATCTAATCCAAACCAAAATCAAAGAATAAAATTTGATTTTATTGAGTTTTAGATTGAATTTAAATTTTAAAAAGTTTTAATTTTTGGATTTGGAGGTCCAATTTGTACCTACTCAAACTTGCTGAAATATGGTCAAGCATAAAATTGGGTACGACCAACTAATAGAGGAGATTAGGTAAGAATTGTCTCAATTTTTGTATTATAAGAAAGCATTATATCAATCCAAAATGACATTTATTTTTTTTGTCAACACTAAAGATTATATCAATATGAAATAGATTTGATTTATTACATAAAAATGCAAAGGAAAAGGCAGAGGCAGAGGACAAATAAAAGTGCATAAGTAGATTAAAGGATGCTTACACAGATGTCATGACCTCTGGGAAATTATCGCCTACAATGAATCTTGTAATTGCAAGCCTTCACCATTGGGTGGTCCTAAAAAAAGTAAAAAGATAACATTTCAGTACAATCATTTAATCATTAAAATTAAAGTATTAGCATTTATACTAGTGAATATATATATATATAGTTGTTATTAGGGATATGAAACTTAAGGCCTATTTGATTATGTTTTTTTTTCTCATTTTATGTTATGGGTTTCATGAAAAAAGAAACAGATCATTAAAATATGTTCGGTTGAGTATTGTTGTCATTTCTTGTTTCTAAAAACTATAAAACCGAAACAACTTTACAAATAGTAAAAAAAAAGATGTTTTTGTATTTTTTTAAAACAAGTTCTTTTCCTTATAAAAATAACAACACTTATCATTTTGCTCCAAAAAGTTGTCGCTTCCATCCTTGTTGTTGTTGTTGTTGTTGTTGTTATTGTTTCATTAAAAGGTTGTTGCTTCCATCCTCCATTTTCATCCTACTAGTCGTCGATTTGTCGCCAATTGATCTACTGACAGCTTTATCTCCCAGCTTTCCTGGGCTTCCTCTTATACGGCCCCTTCCCAATCCACCTGTAAACCGAGTCGCGGTAACCTTGGCTACATCCCTACAATACGCTAATTAGTTGTCTTTTGGGGATGTAAAAGTTCTACAGTTTTGGTCTCTCTCTCTCTTTCAGGGTTCTTTCTTTCTGTTAAACGAATCTATTAAGTGCTTTGTGCAAGAATCAGTGCTAGAAAATAACTAATGTAATTATGTTGAACTCAACGCCATTGCTCCTCTAAACTATCTTTGGACTACCAATTTTTCATCTATTCATTCTGTCCCTTTCGAGTTTCTTAGTTGAATAGAGTTTAATTTGTTCTTTTTGGATTATAATGGTGACAAAGGCTTCAAGTAGGAGATTGCTGAGGCTTATTATCCTACAAAAGGATAGTAATCTCCACCCCTCCTACCCTTTTTGGGTTCTTTAGATATTCTTCTTCCTCTGTTCCATAAGTTGCTCCTCAAATACCTTAATTCTTCAAGAAAGTACTCTTTCTCTCTTTCTTTTCTCCTTTTATTTCTTGTACAATTTTTTTTTGTATATAGCACCATTGATTCCATGCAAAATATGATCTTTTACTATTTCATAAACTAGGTTCGACTCATATATTTATTAATTATTTGAAAATTCCTATATTCTCACGAACCTACTAAAGTTTTATTAATGTGACATGTTCTTATCTGATTATGATATTTTAGGCTCTATTTTTTCAATTGCAAGGGAGGTTGTTATCTGGAGTAACTATAGGATTAGTTATAACTAGGGAAGCTTATATCAGTATAGTGGATGAACCTACTTCTGGTATGCCTTCTTATGTTTCTCAATATTGGCATTTAAGTACATTTTCTTGTTCATTATAGTAGCGATTCAGTTGTTAAAATACTAGCTACAAATAAGAATTTAAGTGACGATGACCTTTTCCTCCCAACACAATCTTGGTGACCCATATCATTACACTAATGTCCTATTGCTGATAATTCTGGTGATTGTATTTGGAATGTCATTCTCTCCATAATTAAAATAAAAACTTTTGGAATATTGTCCTTTACTTCATTCACCTGAGGATGCAAATTTGTATTAGCATATGACTGCTTCTATTTTGTATCATTGACCATATTTGAAGGACATTCTTAAATTCTTTTGTTATGATATCATTTTTTAGTAACCATTACAATAGTTTTGGCTCTATCACCCTTGTTCCACAAGAGAGTAACCCAAAGCCACATATCTTCAGATTACGTCAGGGAGGGTGAGAAAATAGTCTTCTATTATTGTAACCATAAGTGCTTGTAACAGTGAAAGTGATTAACTTTTTCTAGTTTGGACTCTAAAATGATGTTGAAGGCATAGTAGTTGTTACAAAGAGATTGGGTGCTCAACATGGGAAATGAAAGTTGGAATCATCAATTAGTTCATCTTCCTCTAACGATGATGCTGAACATGGAGGAAATGTTGGTCCTGGCATCTTGGGGATAAACCTTAGAAAGAACAAGACAAGTGAAGGTTGTTGGTGATTATGTACAGGGGGTTCATACCATTATATTTTGAAGAATTATGATATAATGGACATCTTTTATTGATTAGAATTACTTAGTGTAATTTTCTAATTTATATAATTTTATTATTTATAATTAATGTGCAAATTTCTTTAATTATATAAGTATGCATATATTTTATTTCTAACCATAATAAAATTAATTAATTTAAAAACATAATATATTATATTAAAAATAATTAACATAAGAGTATAATTAAAAAATAAAAATAGGATGATAAAACTAAACACGTTTTTGTTTTTAATTTTTATTACAAATCTCAACCAAATAAGTTTTTATTTTCAATTTTTATATTAGAAAACTCAACCAAATAGATTTTTTAAACCAAAAAAGAAACCAAAAACAAAAGACTAAAACTAAAAACCACAGCAAAAAAACAGAAGTAGAACCAAACGACACTTATATAATAATTGTAACAGTAGCTTATGTTCAGGGATTTGCATATTCAAATTCATGTAGAAAAATCCTTGTTTTACAATAGTTTAGACATATAGAAATAGAAAAAAATTTCCTTAATCAAGTTTCTCTTCTTTCTATATGGTAGTAGAGCTCCCTTTATAAAAAAAGGGTAGTTTTTCTTTTTCGAATCTTCTGGCTCTTACTTATTGGAGATATTTTGATTGTCTAAGTAGTGTTTGCTATATTGCAAACTTTTCTATTCATTAAGATAATCATAACAGTGTAAAACTTGTCTCCCAACACTGTTGCATACGCTTTTTACGCCTATAGAAATTTGGTACACAAAACTAAAACTTCGTTTATTGAGATGTTGAAGACTATCTAAACCATGACATTTTTCAACTTATATCTCAAAAGCAATGATGCTTTAAACTAGAACATAAAATAGATGCTACTAATAAAAAGGCCATATGTTAGCACCCGATTGATTAATTCCAAATGATGTGTCATCCAATCATCTTTCTTGTCTAATGCCACGTTAACTTAAAGGGATCTCACTTTATCCCATCCAATTGTTGCATGAGTAATAGGTGTCACATATGCCCCATCAACACATCAGTTATTCAATTGATTTAGTTCAAACCTATTAACCAAACTTTTACTGACTAGTTCAACTATTTCCTTGTTGGTTTTCTCTCAAGTCATACCAATTTCTAATATTTTTCGGCGCTTTAAACATATTTTTAGAGGTTAAATTAAAAATCTATAGACATGTTTCTTCATTTATATATTTTTTTCAAGACTTGTTGTTAAGTATTTTTTTCTTATATGCACGATGGATACTTCTAAACTTTATCAATACATTCATCAACCAATTAATGTCATATTTGATGGAGCTGACTATAATTTGTAGGTTGAGAAAATGTGTAGCTTTCTTAAAGGAAGACTCTTTGGCTTATGATTACTGGACAAATATTTAAACCCACTTAAAGGCCTTATAAAATTGAATATATATTTATAAAATGTCTAATATCTTAGGATGGTATGAATCATTAGATTCTAACATAGTTTTGTAACACTTATATCAAAGTAATTAAGCTTAATTTTAACATTTTGACATTGTTAAAGAGGTCTGCAATTTTTTAAAAGGCTATTATTGTATAACTGACGATGTAAATCAATTTAAACTTTATAAACACCTTCAATCTATGCGACAATAACATAGCTAAACTATCTATAATTATATGTTTGAGTTATAAGAACTTGGGGATCAGTTAACACTTAGAGATCTTACTAGGCTTAATGCCTAAGGTATTGTTATCTATGTCAATTTTTGCAATTAAAAGAGTCTATGGCCCTTATTGATGACTTTTGAAGATGAGTTTAAGCCTATTTGTAACTATATTCTTTATCGAGGATCTCTATAGAGCCTTGATAATGTAATAAAAAAACTAATTATAGAAGAGACTCAGCTTAACACCCTTTAAATAGAAGATTTATTCTGTCTATTGATGTTGTTTTTGTAACTAAAACCTCCTGTTATTAGACTTATTCCTCTCAAAACTCAACTAAGAAGAAGATACTTTACAACTATTTTGAAAAAAGTGGTTATCATATCTTTGAATGCAGGAAATGACCCAAACACGATAACTCTTCTAGTTCTCTCAATCTATTGTTATTTTTGTTTTTATAAAGGATGCAATAGAGGATACATCCACATCTCCTATCCCTTTTACAATAATTTTAATTAGATTTTAGCATTATTTTCTCTCTTATTTTATCCATCACATCAGGTACTTTTTGGTAACGCATCGTAACACTACACAAAATAACTAAACTTAAAACTATAGCTAGTGATGAGTCTAGGTCAATCCCATAAAGAGTGTGTGTAAAGCTTTTGTAATGAAAATAATTGGTGTTTAGGTTAGGGGGCTTGTTGGTTTTCAAATAAGAAAATATAATGAAACTAAATTAACGAAAACAAATTAAAGAAAATATTAAAAAATGATGAAAAGTGATGAATGCGCTAGGGATCTAGTCTTTAGTTCAATCTCGACCTACACACAAATAAGCATATTTCATTGTTTTGTTATCCTATACCTCTCCTAAGAACTATTGATCGCAGATTAACAACAAGCTATGTTAATCTCGATTTTTCCTTAGGTTGTGTTTAATTAAAACAAGTTCTTCAACTAAACTTAGCTATCGGACAACCTAGAACAAACTCTCTAGAATTATTAAGACAACATCATTACAAATAAGGAAAATAGACCAATCTAGGCAACAATCACACAAACTCGAGTCATATAACCTATGCTATGTTATCCTTAATGATTCAAAACCATTAGTTGCTACTAACGAATCAGAAACATAATGATTACATTGTTAGTGTTATGATTTAGAAACCAATCATTGGATGGTTATACTCTAATAGTTACGTTCATAAATTGGGTGGTTTATATCATTTTGTTCCATGAGTTTCTATTATTTATGGATTATTCTAGTTAAGGAATCAGATTGTAGAATTCTGTAACAAAAAATAATGATTACTTTGAAATGTCACTAATCTTGGTAATTAATATGGAATATTGATTGACCATTAAAAGATTAGTATGTGGATTAAATGATGGTGATATTCTACAAACCATTCAATAAAGAGTTATCGGTTTAATCACACAGATACATAATGGAGATTATGGTATTCGACATACCTTTAATGAAACATTATTAGGATTGTGTTTATGTCATTAATATTTCATACGTGTCTTGAATTCTATGGTATAAAATGTTCATTTTCTTACATGAAAAATGTGTATTTGTTGGTATTGTCCAACACTAACAGTAACAGGTTGGTTTTCAAATAATGCCACAGTATGTGTGACTTGTATAGAGGATAAATGCTCAACAAGAATACTATTGTCCCTTGTATATGATATGAGTCATAATATCTATGGGCCCTAGATAAAGTAATATTGTAGGCATACAGTATGATTAAGGAGTTAATGATATTTATGATTTACTTTGGAGATCAAAAAAGAATAAATTAGCAAGAATGACATATTCCAATCTTGCATTTATTCAGGATATAATGAGCCAAGAGAATTGACACAGGCAATTATTACTTTGGGATCGTAGTTTATGTACAATACTTATCTTCTGTTATTTGAGTAATTATAATGTATTTTGCTAAATACCGCTTATGATTTATTGAATTAAAAGGAGTTTTAATTCTATTGTCAACATGACAAAGATCCCAATGGGTCATACCAGAAAATATTTGATTAGAAAAAGGAATTTATTCTAGTATATCATATGGTGATATGAATATGATGATAAAATTATTTATAAATGTTATAATTTTTTTGTCATCATATGGTATTAGAATAAATGTTATTAGATAACAAATTTAATCCTAGATAAATTTATTTGATACGTATGACATGTCATATAAGATTATTGCTCAACAAAATAATGCATATAATTATATAGTATAGTTATATGGTAATTGGGTCAAATGTTTAATTATTTTGAAGCAAAAGATTAAATGGCGAAGCGGCAATTAAATGGAACATTTGCATGGACAACCTTTATGATGACGTGAGCTCTCCATGAAATGTCCACAAGGATAAGTTTAAAGCCTCACAACTAGTTTAACCTTACACTTTGTTTTGTGGCTTTATTTACACAAAGGCAATTGAGACAATTTAAAAGGTTTTTATAAACCTTAATTTTGTCCAAAAGAAAAAATGATTTTCAGTATTCTTCTTCTCTCCTCCCAATTGTTAAACCCATTAAATAGTTAATTTTGGGTATTTTCTAGGATCAAATTTAATTTATTAAAGTACCATCTAGCTTTAGGAAATAATGGCTTTCTAATCAATGTTTGGTGAAAACCTTGGGGTGCATCTCATTTGGTGCAAGGAGGCATAAATGAAAGCAAGGAGGTAGAGACGACACTAAAGTGGTGCTTGCTTCAACCCTACATCTCAAGTTCCCCTTCTATTTGGTTTGAAGACCAAATTCTAGATATAATGGTTTCTATGATACAATCTCTTCTATTTTGGTTTTTGAATTAGTTGTCAGACAAAATTGTTAGCTTCTTATTGTTTTAATTTTTTAACCCATTGGAAGTCTTCACATAACTGGCATACATATTATATTGGATTCTAGCAAAAGGTTCATACATAAAAACAATCAAATTGAGCATTCTTACATAACACCCAAAAAATAAACATAGGTTAATATAATCAATCCATAAGAGAGAAAGAACAACAAATGTAATGGAGGGATGCCCAAAAGGTGTATTGGGTGTCGATTTGGGGAAGCTTATCCCTCCATGGATCTCCAAAGGAGTCGTGTTCTGCCACTCATCTGTGTCCTGGAACGATTCATAAATGATTCATACTCTTTTTGTCGTCAACACATTGTATTTATACTAAAAATAAGGTTTTTGGGTACAGGTGGCAAATGTCATGGTCGTGACCATCAGTCGTAACCTTGATGGTCACGACCATAACTTACAATAATGAGGTGCTCAACTCCCATGACTTTTGATGCATGGTCGTAAGTCTTGCACTGCCTCACATATTCTTCATTTCATTTTCTTGTCTCCTCTTTGCTCTAATCCTTCTCTTTTTTGCTCCATAAAGACAATTGGGTGTGAATCTCAAAAAGACGGTTCAATGAGTGTTCTTTCAACTCACTTTAGCTTTTATACTTCCAAATTATACCTAAAACCAAATATAAACTAAAATGAGTTTCTTAAACATTTCATAGCATTAATCACTAAGTGTTCTGGAATAAACATACAATCAATTAAGCGCATATCACTTCCTCTTCAGGGCACTTTGATTCTAGGCCAAAAGTGCATTTTAAACCTTAACTTTTACAATAAAATATAACTTAAACCTTAACATTTTGAAGCATTCAAATTGGACCCCTACATTTTCCAAAACTTTTAGAACATACATTAAGTGGACAAAAGCTATGATGGAGTTAAGTCCCCATTAGTTAAATGCCTCATATTTATTTTTATTTTTTAAATAGAAAAAAGGTCCCACTTGCATGTAGTTACTTTTTTAAATTAACCAAAAAGTGAGCCCCATTATCCCTTGGTAATGAAGCCTACTCTTATACATTTTAGATAGTGAATCTCACTTGTTATATGGAAGTGAAACCCACTTTTTATTTGAAAAATAAAAATAATGTCATGTGAGCATTAATGTGACATTTAACTAGAGTTAACGCCATTAAATTTTCCATCTACTTAGGGTCCATCGTAAATGTTTTTAAAACATTAGGGTTCAATTTGAATGCTTAGAAATTTTGGTCCTATTTTATATTTACTATAAATGTAGAGGTTCAAAATGCACTTTCATCTTTGTTTCTACTTTCTATAACCACCTAACCTTTAACTTTTCTATATTTGATTCCTTAAAAACTCCTTCACGCATTGTTCATATTACTAATAACTTTGCTATACATCTTAAAAGTTTAGGAATTATTTAAACACCTATTTTACATTTTCCTAATATGTTTCTTATTCCTAAACTCTCCTTAAGTCTTATGTGTATTGGTCAATCATGTGAACTTGATATTAACTTACTTCTCTAGAGTTATGATAATACTATGCAAAGTACATAGGCAAGTGAGTCTTTGAGATAGGACGTAATATTGGATGGATTTTTAAACCTATCTAACTTTGCCTTCCATCCAAACTTATTGTTGTTAATGTTACACCTCATATACAAAATTTTGTCTTAGTCATCTTTTACAATGTTAGACTTAGTACATCAATTTCTATTTGTTCTTGTCAAGTACAAAAATTTTGAGTGTATTTCATATTAAATTTATAAAATTCATAATTTACCTTTTATTAATAATGATTTTGCCTCTTTAGCTCCCTTTGATTTAATTCATTCTAATATTTAGGGACTTACTCCTCAGCTACCATAAGTGATTTACAATACTATGTGATATTTTTTTGATGAATTTCCTATATATACATATATTTATCTCTTATGTTATAGGTCTAAATTATTTTTTATCTTCTCAGTTTATTACGATAATTCAAATTCAATTTTCTTTTAAAATCAAAATCTTGCATACGAATAATACTATAGAATATAAAGATAAATCTTTCACTTTGTTTCTTAATCAATAAGGAACAATTATTTAAAAATCTTGGCTTAGTACCTCTCAACAAAATGGAAGATTTGAGCGAAAACATAGACACATAATTAATATTATTTGAGCTCTTCTCGTCTCTTCCTTTTGCTCAGAAACCTCTTAGGAAGAAGCTTCACTTACTATTTTCTATGTTATCAATTGTACTCCTACTCCAAGTATAGGTAACATCTCTCCTTATAAATGTTTATCCAATCTAACTCTTGCCTACCAAACTCCCAAAGTCTTCAGAGATGTTTGTTTTATTCTTCTTTAACCCTATGAGTACAATAAAATAAAATTGCAAGCACAATTATGTTGCTTTTTAGGTATAAGATAGAGCACAAAGGGTATAATTATTGAGATCCATTTTTTCAAAGACTTCATGTTTAATGATATATGACCTTCTAAGAATATAAGATGTTTTGAACTATTTCAAAATTTTATGTCAATTATCCTTCTCATCAGTTCTTCTCTAATCTCTCCATTTGCAGGATCACTTTATAGTAGATATAGCATCTTAATATACTGCCTCTTCACCAGATATGAATCTAACACCTCCTCTAAATGATCCTTCTTTATTATTAAAACTTCATAATCTTTAACATGTTCTCTGAATTCAAGATTTTTATGTTTACTCCACTATTATGTCTCTATATGAACCTTGCATTTTGAGGTAAGCTTTAACCTTATATGGAAAAATACAATGGCAATAGGCACTTACTAGCATAAATAATTAAGACTTGGTTGATTACTTCTAGATAAATCTATTAGTTATAAATGGATTTACAAAATTAAGAATCGAGCTGATGGATTAATTAAATGATGCAATGCCTTATTGTTTACTAAAAGATTTACCTAAAAGTATGATATTGATTATAACGAGACATTTTTTTGGTAGCTCATTTAAACTTATTTCATAGTCTCATTATAGTTGTTGCTAAAAAGCATTGTCAGTTATTTCAAATGATCATTAAGAATGCCTTCTTCAATGTTGATCTTATAAAAGAAGTGTATATGCATCTTCTTCCTTTTATGATCATCCACCCAATAAGGTTTATCATCTTCACAAAGCTTTCTATAAACTAAAATAAGCTCCTTGAGCCTGATTTTACTAAATTTAGATCCATTATTGCTACCGTTATCTTTAAGTTTAGCTCCTTTGATCATGCCTTATTCATCTGAAAAAATGAATCAAGGATATACTCTTTTTCTCTTTTATATTGATGATATGATAATTACTAATAATGGCACTCAAGATATTTTCACCCTCAAATACTTTCTACATCAATAGTTTAGGACGAAATAATTATGTAATTTTTTTTTGCTATTAAAGTTCACCTTATGAATTTAACTATCAGCTGTCATAAGCAAAATATGTCACCAATCTCATCTCTCATGCTAGTATCATTGACACTTAAACCATTAATACTCCATTTCAATTTAATGTTCATCTTTCTACTACTAATGGGACTATATTCACTAATAGTACTCTTTATCGTTAATTATTCGGTAGTGTGATATACCTCACAGTCTTCTGTTCTAATATTGCTTATGTTATTTACGTCAAGTAATTCATGTTAAATTGTCACACCACTCACTTCTTTCTTTTTCTCCATATCCTTCAGTCTATCATAAGGTACTCAGTTTCATGTTCTTCACTTCTATCATTCTTCTCAATTAGAGTTAAAACCATGTTACTTATATCTTATTAATTCATTTTAGTATCTTGCACCACTTACTTTTTTATTTTTCTTTGTATCCTTCAGTATATCAGAGGTCCCCTCTTTCATAGTTTTCACTTCTATCATTCTTTTCTATTAAATTTAAAAACATCCTATAATGCTAATTAGGTTGATGATCGAATTAAAAGATGCTTCATCACTAGTTATTATTTCTTCCTTGACAAATCCTAGATTTTGTGGCATAACAAGAAACAAATAGTTATTTTTTTTGTTTTATACATAAGTAAAATACCAATCTTTTATAGCCACAATATTTGAGCTCCTTTTGTTAAGTTAGTTACTTAAAGTTATGAATGCTTCCTCTTCTTTTACAACTCCTCTATCATGTGATAATTATAATGATATAAAAATTTCTCATGATGTCTTCCATGAGTGTATGAAATATATTGAAATTAATTATCTTCTTATCTGATACCATATTATTTCAAGGTACTATTATACTTGCTCCAACTTCATCACAATCTTAAATTACAGATATTGTCACCAAATCTCATCTACCTTGGTGATTTTAGGAACTAGTTTTCAAATTCAACATGTCCAGCTCATGACCATCTTAAATTTAAGGGGATATGTTAATGTATATAACCATTTTGTAATGGTAGCATATTATTAGGAATATGGAACTTATGATATAGTTGTAATAATAGCTTAAGGGATTATGTTTAAGGATTTATAAATATAAATGCCCTAATTTTATAATCGGTTAAACACCCAAAAATAAAAAGCATTTTCTTGTCCAACTCTCTACAGTAGTGATGGAACATGCTTTTTCTCTTTCTTTTCTTGGCTTTTAATGTTTTTTAATTATAAAATATATATATGTAATTCATTTTCACTTATCCTAAATTTTAAATATTGTTTCAATTTTTAATGAAAATTAAAATCATAAAAATAGAAAATCATGATATTCTTTTTATTTTCCAATTTTCAAATCCAAAAAAAGAATCAAATATCACATTTACTTCGAAATTATAATTTAATTTAAATTTATTAACTTAATTTTGTTAACAGTTAATTTATATTAAAGCTTTCATACTTGTTTAACTATAATCATAAATTTAGCTTATTTCTAATTATAATAATATTCCTCCATGTAGCTCCCTTTGGCCACCTTTCTTCCCTCCTCCTCTTACTACTTACTTCTTTAGTTCTACCCATCCTTGGCTCATTGTATTGTCTTTTATTTCAGCTTCTGTCACTTTTACTTGATCCTTTCACCTTCTACTGCTTGCTGGTATCTTCTTCTTCAGCGGTTCATGAATCCCTACTATAATGCATGCCTTGCATGCAACACCATCCCTCGCACTCTTTTGTTATCTCTCCTCACTTCAGCTACTCTATTTTAGCAATTGTCTTGATTCTTTTAACTTTATCCCTCAGTCTCTACCCTCCCTTAATGGCTTCTAAATTTTCCTGCCCTTAAATTCCACCCCTACACCTTTGCAACCATATCCATCCTCTTCTAAGCTTCATTCCACATATGGTTCTAGCTCTCTTCAACATTCAGATCATTTCAAGCACCTATTAGAAAATCTTAGGTTCAGGTTATCTGTGACTTTAGATTTGAACTAAATTTGAACTACTATGCTCTGAATGAGTCTTCTCTACCTATAGATCTCCTTAAAGTAAGAGTTAAGAGATGAAATCCACTCTTCTTGGTTTTTGCCTAGACAAGAGGGTAGTTTTTCCTGTACTAAAACATTAAAAACTAAACAACTAGAAACAACAGGGATTACAATATATACTGGTCAACAACGATGATGTGTTACTCTTCAAGTTCTTCTACTCTGAAGCTACAAAGAAAGTATTACAGGCTGGTCCTTGGCAAATGCATATTAATCCATTGTTGCTCCAAGCTTGGTGCCCTAGTTTAAAGATGGACGAGATCAAATAAAAGGATGTACCTTTGTAGATCTAGATACATATTGTTCCACTTGAAAACTAGACTAAAAGTGGTCTCCGTTACTTAGCAAGCTTCATTGGAATATCTATATATATGGACCAAGCCACTACAAAAGTCAAAAGAATCAATTTTGCTGAAATATACATATTAGTCAACTTTATAAACAATATACTTTAAGTTATACCAATCACTAGGCTTGATGAGAACATGGAACTAGTTAATGATCAACTGAGGATATCTTGTGCTTGGAAATCCTAACATGAGAGCAAGAATGTACGATAACCCATTGTGAAGATATTTAAAATAGGCGAATATTAGGAAATTATTGCATTAAGCACCATATAGTTGATGCAACTCAAATTTTAGATTTAATTAATCATGTTGAAGAAAACAACCTCACTTTGAATGGAAAAGAGATGGTCAAGCAGTCAAATGGTAACATGTTCATAAACTTACTAGGTAATACTAAAACTACTGAAGTTTCTCCATAAACTAATATAGTTCAATCTGTAGAGAAGACAAGTCACATTGCT
Source organism: Erythroxylum longipes (assembly GCA_027563885.1). Classification (NCBI taxonomy): domain Eukaryota; kingdom Viridiplantae; phylum Streptophyta; class Magnoliopsida; order Malpighiales; family Erythroxylaceae; genus Erythroxylum; species Erythroxylum longipes. Next base: position 3,134 of record JAOQMS010099137.1, on the reverse strand, counting down.
CAAAACGACACTCCTATTAAAACTTCAAACAAGGTAGTAGAAGATATGGAGAACAATAAAGATTTGAACCTATTACTAGGAGAAATTCAAACAGGAAAAAGAAAGCTCCATCTGAAGAGTTAACTACATGAAGATTCTAGCATGGAACATTAGTGGAGCTAATGCCCCTCACAAAGAACTTTTGATCAAAGGAATTGGTGAATTAAGTTCCATTATCAAAGCTGAGGAAGCTGAAGAAAAATATCCATAAGAAATCTATATGCTAATCTAATAAAATGTTTAACTAAAGCCCAACTTACTGATCTACCTCATAGTTGAAACTTCTTCACATGGAGAAATAATCAATCTGAAACATCTTCATTAGAAAGAAACAAAATCATAGCCTCTTTAATTAATAATGGTTTCTAGCCTTTCCAAATAGCTTCTCTATGTTTATCAATAGCAGCCTTTCTGATCACTTAGCTATCATCACCCATATATCACATGTAAGTCTTAAAACCCCATTTAGATTTAACAATTTCTTAACTAACTTAGTTGGTTTTGATGATGGAATTTGAAATGGTTTAAAGGCAAGAAATAAAGACTCTAATTGTTCATCTATGCTAGAAAAATTCAAATCATTAGGCATAATATGAAACTCTTATTCTTGAAGAATGTTGGAAACGCTTATCATCTCTTTAACAATGCGAGGAATGATCTAGAGAAAATATAACAAGAGCTCTATAACAACCCCTCTTTTTGCACCTACAAGAGATGGAAAAGGCAATTGTGCAAACTTCCTATGAAGCAAAGATCAGGCATTGAATGACTAAAAATGGAGACAAAAATTCATCCTTCTATTAGAGGGTTACAGTTTCTAGGAGAAATAATAACAAAATAATCTCTTTGAAGATTGATGGTCAAAGGATAGACTCTCAATACAAATTGCTAGATGGGGCTTTCAATCACTTCTCAAGTATCATAAACATTCCCACTAACGCTCACTCATCCATTCCGTTCTTTAGAGAGATCATTAAGTGGTGCTTGACTTCTCAAGAAGTAGAAGTCTAAGGTAAACATGCCTCCATGTAAGAGATTGAAGATGTTATGAAACCATTAAACCATTACAAGACGCTTAGACCTAATGGTTTCAATTTGAACCTTTTATTAAATTAAGGTCTCTAACCAAGTAAATAATAATGGATGTTTTCCTAGAATTCTTCAACAAGGGCTCCTTACTCACTAAAATTAACAAAACCTTTACAATTCTCATTCCTAAAGGTGGTGAGCATAATTTTTAGATTTTTGACCTAAAGTCTGCTGCAATTCAATATACATTATAGTTACTAAAATCATTACTCATAGATTAAAAAAAATTCTTCAAAAGCACATTAATCCAACACAAGTTGTATACATCTCTAGAAGAATTATTGAAGATAATAATTGGTAAAACCCTATTCCAAAAGAACAGGCAGCTTGAATTACACCCTCAAAATTAATATAAAGAAATCATATGGTAGTGTGGACTAGTATTTCATCATTAACATCCTTAATGCATGAATTTTCTAGAATATTTCACTCAATAGATTAAACAACGTATAGCCACTCTTCCTTTAGCATCCTAGTTAATAAACAGCTTACCAAAACTTTCAAAAGATGCAAAGGAATTTATCAAGGTGACCTCATTTCACCCTACTTATTTGCTTTGGTGATAGAAGTATTCAATAGAATTTTAAAAAGAGTTGTGGAAAGAATAATCGCTCTCAAGACACCAAACACAGTCATGCTTACTAAGAGAATATAGAGATTACTGAAAGATAAATAAGTCTTATAGTGCAAATAGAATCATGACATCTATATTAAAGACAAGAGCATAGGGAATATTCACCTTAAATCCTTCTGCCTCATCTACAATAAGAGTTATTTTGAAAATGAGAGACAAGTTTAGGTCAAAAATTATTTATCTGGCTGGAAATAAAAGAGCAACAAGCTTTTGGCAAGACAAATAGCTATCAATATGACCTCTAAACAAACTAAGCCTTGTCATTACCCTCAAATCTCTAATCCAACAATAGATGATAATTGCTACAGCTTTATCAAAAAATGAAATCTTTAGGAAATTTCTTATTCATAATTATTTAAGCTCAGAGATCATCTAAACTTGCATCAATGATAAGGAAGACAGCATCATATGGAAGCATACCAGTAATGACAACTTCACTAGCCACTCCTACATGGAATTCCTTCAAGGCAACCTAAACAAAATCCTATGGACTAAGATTGTTTTGTTAAAAAATCAATTTTCTTGTGCTTCCACTACATTAAGGTTAGCTATGAAACGCAAACTGCCAATAATTGATAGGCCAAAAAATTTTCTAAATCTCAGTAGCTGGTGTATATTGTGTAAAATGTAGAAGAAAGCATAAGCCACCTATTTTTTCAATGTAAGTTTGCTAAAGAATCTTGGAGAACACAGCTGCACAAATTTTACATTTATAATGCTCCAAAGGAATGGCATGACATAATAGATTGGTGTTCTACCATCAAATATCTAAATATTATAGTGAAGTGGTGATTTTGCTTATCACTTGCATATCTTGTCACAGCTACATAGGATGAGAGGAACAAACAAAATTTTCATGATAGCAGCCGCAGCAAGGAGAAATTCAACGTGAACCTTACATAATCCATATAAACATGTTCAAGAACAAACTTCACCATCTTGATTATCTTAGCAGTATATCGAAATTGTAATCTATATGTATGGATAGAGGATAGAGGTCTTTGTTTTGTAATGATCTATTCATTCATTCGTAATATACGGTCTCCATCAATGGAAACAATTGAATTCTAAGATTGACAATTCCCTTGTATGCTTTTGCTTGCCTTTCAAGGTTTTATTATTTTTTAATTTTTAAAAAATAATATTCCAGTAGTGTATGTTTTGGTATTTTCAATTTTTAGGCATTAATATTTTAATAAATATAAGAAAATGAGCATATCATATATTATTGGAAGATTGATAAGTCTAATATTATTGTTTTAGTATCTAACTCAACATTAATATTTTTAATGTCAACCCCCTGAAAATTTTTCCATTAACTTAAGCATGATAGCTTATGGAAATAATGCATGAGAAGAAATTGAGGGCATTT
>JAOQMS010099127.1:0-18678 GCA_027563885.1 Erythroxylum longipes | reverse complement strand
AAATAATTAATTACAATTTTATAATTAATGAATAATTATATTTTAATTAGTTATATTTAAATTAATTAATTATATTTTAATTAATTATAATGTAATTAATTGATTAATAATAATATTTATTATTAATCAATTATAATATAATACAATTAATTATATTATTTCAATTAATTATGTTTTAATTAATTAATTAATTATAATTAATTAAGTTGATTTTGTAGGAGCTAAACTATTCAAACAACAAAATTAATGCCCCTTATTGTGTGATAATCTGTGCACATTTAAATATTCCTTTTCGAATATTTATATTTTCAATTTCTTTTAGATCCAATACAAGCATGTAATTAATTGAATTATAATATTGCCTCTGCAGTTATTGTTTTCTAGATTAAATACTTATTTTGTAGTTCTCATTTATTATCAAGCTATAAAAGTCAAATATATAGAGGAATGACTCTCATTTCAGTTGTAATCAAGAATGAAGTAATAGTCAAAAATAAACAATTATAATATTAATTATCCAATCATAACTTTTTACTAACCACTATTTTTCATTTCATACCTATTCTTTTTTTCTCGTGCCCTCTAAACAAGCATACCTTTAATCTTTTTTATAATAAGAAAAGTCAAATTGTACAAAGAGAAAAGGAAAAGCAGAAATGTCCGCGTTGAATAAAGACCAAGAGGGATTTTTGCTTTCAGATTTCTTTAGTTCATTAATTTTCTTTTACATAATGGACTTTCCCTAAAGAAAAAGAAAAATCTAATTTGAAATAGTCTAAAAGGGATAGACCTTAAAGAAATTTTCAAAAAATTTCCTTTCCTTATACTTGATAAAAAAAATTGACTAATTAAATATTACCAATTTAATATCTAACTCAACTATTAAATTCGACCTAAACAAATTAAATTTGATTTTAATTAATAATTTAATATAAGTAAAATAAATTATTAATTTGAGTGATATTTAATTATTACAGATCAAATTTAAAAGGTGATTTAAATCCTCATATAAATAGTATTAATTAGTCTAAGCTTGATGTTGGTAGTATTTTATCGCTATTTTTTAATCGAAATTCAAAAAAATGAAAGAATAATAATACGAATTGGTAAACAAATATCGTCAGTCCACAATAAACGTACATAAGAGCTTAGGTGTTGGATAAACTTGTAAAATAAATGTAGTAATATTTATATATTACAGACTTTGATACCAAAGCATACTTTTAAGATTCTATAGTGTTACCTAGATAAAGTTTAAACTTGGATGTCATGTATTATTTTTAATACAATAAAATAATCAAATAAATTAACTGTTAGGATCTATAAGCAAATTTAAATAAATATATAAAATTATAAAATTAATTCTTAATGTTAATATTTGTTTATGAAATAACTTTCCTCTATAAAAAATTAATAGTTAATTCTTTAAAATCTATCTTCGTTATAAATAAGTTCCTATTTACTTGTGTTAACCATTAAATTTTATCAATAAAAATGCTTTATAAATAAAATTTAACATTAAGATTTAATGTACAAATGAAGTATTTATTTAATTTCTTTTGCACAATTCATAATAGCTCGACTTTCGTTGTTGGGGTGTGGGCCTATCTTGAGGTTCGATTGGGCCTTTGGTAGCGAACTTAAGCCATATTGAGTCAGATGTAATTCGACCCGACTTTAATTTTTCAATTTAAGTCATTAAAATGATGTCGTTTTGCATACTAGAGTTGGGTTAGGTCTAAGACTCTTTTTTAGGACAACCGAATCTGAGGCCCATTTGACATATAAGAATTGGGCCATGTCTAATCCAAGACTCTTTTTTAGGATTATCGAGCCCAAGTTTTGGTCAACTCAAACTTCACTCATTAATTTTTGGTCGAAACGAGCCCGGCCTAATTGCGAACTCTAAATTCATATCTAAAGTTACGGGACGTTGGCTCTTATGTAGTAGAATAGTTTGTAGAAACAATTGCAAGACAAAACTAATTGCTGTCCGAATCTACGCGGCCAATTCCACCCTTTCAAATTTTAATAAAAGTGTCAAACAAAAACCAGAAAATTAGAACAGTTTAGTTCGTGTGGTGTATAAGTCTAACATTAGCGGACCCTTTGATCCCATTAATCTATACGTGGTCCCCGCACATGTGATCCCGTACCTAAACGTTGGTTGTAAATTTAATATGTTTCGTGTTCATGTCAGCATCTTCGTTGAAATGGTCTAAGTCTATGCACTTGATAGTATTCAACGAAAAAGTATGTATGGTACGTGTTTGAATCTTCATAAGAGAAGTAATTTATTGATTCACTTACAAATTTTGAAAGAAAAATGATTAAAAGTGTGTTTTATTAAATGATTTATTAAGAAAATATATTTTATAAGTTACGAATAGAGATGACATAAGATTAGATCCAGGTCAGCCTAACGCTTAGATTGAAAATTTATATCCTTACTCAAGTTTTGACCAAATCTCGATCAAACCTAAATACGAGACGAAAATCAATTAGGTTTGAGAGGCTCAAAGTTCAATTGGACTCGAATTTATTTTGATTATTTTGCCTTTTTTATTTCAAATTAAAAAATGATATTATTTTTATTTAAAACTTTCATATATGATAAGATAACTCTAAAAATATAAAAAAAGGTTAAGTCGGGCTTGAGTTTCTATCAACTCTTACTATATTTTTACCTATATATTTATATAGAATTCACGTAAATACGTAAATAAAATTTAATAAAATATAATAGAAATATTATAATCTCACGGAAGATTTAATCCGCCAAACACGTTGATTGACCAGATTCCTCCTTGACCCAAATTTCACCTTTCAAAGTCTATTGCTAATCCTACTCGTGGTTTTGACAGTGACAAGGGTTGTTAGCACGTAAACATACAAAAGAGAAAAAGCTGCGTCATTTGCCGGTATAGACATTAGAATTCAGATCGAGACCAGTGAACTTGTTAAAGACCATTGACCCGGTTTTTTAATACGAACAAACGCAAAAACAAATTCAAATTGAAATTGAATTTTAGATTTTTTTTTCTGCAGCCCGAAAAAATTATACTTAAGACAATTAGCAACAACCGATTATCCCTTATTATACCTAAATAACAAATAAAATAACATTTTAAAATAATTTTAATCAAATACAATTAAATTAGAAAATTAAATATTTTCGCCATCTTAAACTATAAATAACGCGTTCCATCTTATTGATTTTTATATATTTGAAGGATTTTCCAAAATTTCGGTGAATCAAACACGAAATGGTTATCGTGTGAAGAGTGATGATCCCAAGACTTTGGAGGGTGGCTTCATAGGCAGCTGCAAAGTTTTGAGGTCAACGTCAAACAATAAAAGGCAAGCTGTCTAGTTTTCTTGGAACCAAGGCGGATGAGAGCTGTGCCACTTTACCCTTCTGATAATCTGTGTGTGCTATGTGCCAACAGATCTCATCTGTCCAGTTATATCTTTTCAATTAGAGGACTTATATTACGCTGCAATTACATAACAAATAAAATTTATAAAAATATAATATAAAAGAAAATATTTTATTAAAATAAAAATACACTAATAATATCTATTAATATATAATAAATTAATAATAAATCTAACTAATATTGAATCTATAATAATTTAAATAAAGATTGAATTTAATATTTCTATATTATCATTTATTTAACGACTCTATCTCTACCAGTCGATGGAAGCCGATTCGATTAAGCAGAGGTGGACCTCTCCTATCTCACTTATTCTTTGCCGACGATCTCATTCTATTCGCGGAAGCCTCCCTAGACCAGATCCATGAAATACGGGATACATTAAACACATTCTGCTCAGCTTCCGGTCAAGGTGTCAATCATGACAAATCTCGATGCTTTTTCTCTAGGAATATTCCGACCACTCTGGCTCATTCCCTCAGCAAGGCCCTAGGTTTCAAACCGACTACTAACCTAGGTCGCTACCTCAGCATGCCCCTTTTACACGAGCGGATTAATAAAAGGACTTATCAGCATATTCTGGACAAGGTTCAATATCGTCTCTCAGGATGGACAGCTAACCTTTTATCGCTCGCAGGTAGAATCGCTCTAACGCAGTCCGTCATTCCAACGATCCCCATTTTCACGATGCAGACGATCCGTCTGCCTAGACAATCATGTGATGACCTGGAGAAAATCGTGCGCCAGTTCATATGGGGCACGACACCTGATAAAAAGACAATCGGCTTGGTCAATTGAGACACAGTGTGCCTGCCCAAGGAGTTGGGGGGTCTAGGCATTCGTAAAATCAGGGAAACCAGTGATGCGTTACTTGCCAAACTCGGATGAGCAATGGTTTCTAAACCTAACGCTCTATAGGTTCAAGTGCTATCTGCTAAATATAAATTTGATGCTAACAAATTTACCCTTTTCTCTGATGTTACAGGAGGATCGATGATCTGGAGGAGCATCAAAGCGACTTGGCCTCTCATTATGCAAGGAATGAAGTGGATGTTAGGGGACGGGTCCCGAATGAGATTCTAGCTTGACCCATGGGTTGATGACTGGGGTCCCCTTCTCCCCTATGCAATGACCCCGATTCCTCCTGGAATTATTGATCACCGAGTGCACCATTTCACAGACACCACTGGTAACTGGAATTGGGCCGCTTTTCAACACCTACTCTCTCCAACAATCTGTTTGGCTATCGCAGGTATCCTCCCACCGAAACTATTCCTAGGAATCGCTAAGCTCATTTGGGGCCGCACGGAGAACGGACATTTCACCACGACGTCAGCTTATGCCCTAATCATGCACCACGAGGAAGCTATGTCTAGTGTCGACTGGAGGACTATCTGGCAGTGGCAGGGTCCCCAATGTATTCACACATTTCTTTGGCTCCTTTTGCATGATAAGCTTCTCACTAATCATCAGCGGGTCCGCAGAAGTCTCACTACAGATGCGACTTGTTACCATTGTCACCTTGAGGAATTCTCTATTCATGTGGTGCGAGATTGTCCCAAAGCCCGCTTCCTATGGAATAAGTTTCCTTCTCAGGTTATCACGGCCAAGTTCTTTTCCACGAACAGCAAAGTGTGGATCCTAAAGAACCTACACACACACCACGAGGTAGGGGGCTTCTCCTGGTCTGTTATCTTTGGCACAGCATGCTGGTTTCTCTGGACCTGGAGAAATAGAGCACTCTTCGAGGATCACTTCTCCTAGCCTATCTCGCCTGAGCTACAGGTTTTGCCATATGTGCACAACATTCACATGGTAGCAGTTTGGCAACGAAAGACTCTGTTGAGCAATTGCACTCATCAGGAACAACTCGTCGGATGGAGTAAACCTCCTCCTAGCTGGGTAAAATTAAATACAGACGGGGCCAACAAAAGCTCTCGTAATTCGACCACAGCAGGTGGCCTGCTGCGCGACAGTTTAGGCGCTTGGTTGGGAGGATTCGTCTAGAACATTGGCAGGTGTTCCCCGCTAATAGCGGAATTTTGGGGGTGCTTTCGGGCCTTCAGCTGGCTTGGTCCTTGGGGTACCGCCATCTAGTCTTAGAAGTGGACTCGCGCATAATGACTGATATGCTCTCATCGCCGACGGCGCGAGCTACTTCCTTAAACCCTTTAGTGTTGAGAATTCATGAATTGTTGTCCCGAAACTAGGTCATAGTAATTCGGCATATTTACTGGGAAGGTAATCAGAGTGCGGACTGGCTTGCAAGTCATGCAGAACGGTTCTTTTTAGGAATCACTACTTTTGAACACCCGCCTACAGGGTGCTTACATATTCTCGTAGAGGATGAGTCGGGGGTTAGTTACCCACAAACTCTTATGTAATTTGTAACGCTTTTCTTCCTACTAAAAAAAAAAGACTCATAAAAATTAATGTATGTTTAAAAAAAGTAAATAGAAAAGACTTAATTTTATTTTAACTTCTTTTTCAACGTCCTTTAAACATTCTTCTTTATAGTTTAAATATTATTTTTTAACACATTCTTAAATTATCTTAAACAAGATTACTTATATATACTGATTAATAAATCAATTTATTAAACACATTCAAGATAAAATAATAATTAGTTTTGAACAATAATAATTTAAAAGTTTCCAATTAAAATATAAAGAGAAATATATAACCTAAATTTTAATAAATATAATTTATTAGTCAGATTAAATAAATTTAGTGTTTTTAAGGATAAAAATAGCAATTTATTTTTTAACAATAATAATTTAAAATAAATTAAAATGTAAAGAGAAAAATAAATAATATAAATTTTAAAAAATATAATTTATTAATGAGAATGTGTAAAAATTTTAAAAAATGATTCATATAAATTTTAAAAAAATATAATTTATTAATGAGAATGTGTAAAAATTAAAAAAAATGATTCAAAACTTAAAAACCAGAGAGAAGGGTAGAAATTGGCTGTGGTGTCACATGTTGAATACAATGGTGGTCCATTCCATAGTCACTCCATAGGCTGCATCTTTATTTGTTAAAGGATGTGGGTCTCACATGTTTAAAAAGTTGATTGAGTTAACCTTCACCATTTATATTATAATTTGAAACCTTCACAGCGACGATTGAAACACGTCTGGATAGACGATGATCCGCGGAGAAGGACAAAAGCTACAATCCAAGTGTCTCAACTCTCAACGCTCCTCAACAAACAGTGGTTGACCGACTCCACAAGTTATCGGAGACTACTCTACTTTTTCTTATAAATAATAAAATATTAAATTACAATAAAAATATAAAAATATATTTAATAAATAAAATATTTCATAAAAATATATTATTGACAGTATATATTTAAAATTATAAATATTAAATTATTAAATTAAAATTAAAATATAAATTTAATAAATAAAATATTTCATAAAAATATATTATCAGTCGTATAAATTCAAATTATAAATAAGAAAATATTAAATTAAAACAAAAAATATAAATAAAATAAATTTAATAAACTAAATATTTCATAAAAATATATTATCAGTCATATAGATTCAAATTATAAATATTAAAATATTAATTAAAATAAGAAAAATATAATGTTTTCTATTAATTGAGGGTATAATGGAAAATAATAATTATCAGAAAGTTGTTAATGGAAAGTTGAATTTTTATCACAGAAGTATTTTCCTACCGCAACTTTCTTTCTATTTATCAATTTCTGCAGTAGCATCACACTTTCCTGCAATATTTGATTGTTCAGCCGCAAATCTAAACATGTGACTGTGTTTGGAAATTACAGTAAATAAGTATTTATCTCCATCGCACCGCAAATTCAAATGCAACCTTTAAGTTGAACTTAGAACCTTTTATTTTTAATTTCGAACTTCCGACTGAGTTCAGGTTTATGTTATCCAACTTGACATGAAGTTACCGAGATCTTAGTAAAAATTCCGCTGAAACGTAAATTTTAGAGAGATTCAGTAATATGTAACCTTAAATTGGCAATTTTTTTAATTCAAAATTTAACTCTATAATTCGATTTAGTCTAATAATCTTTGTTATTAAAGACTGATCAATTTATTAATTAATTAGTAAGTTTTTATAAACTAATCAATTTTTATTAACTAATTAATTTTTATTTAAGAGTCTATTTTTTTAATTGAACTTTTAACTTTTTGAGTGGACTAAAATGTCCTCCTTTAAAAATATTTTAAATATTATTTAATTATTAACTGATTTAAAAATGATATGATAATAATTAAATCTTTTAAACCTTAAACAATATTATTAATTTAACTTTTAACCTAATTTTTAAAACTTCCCTCAAAGCAATATCGGCAACAATATTTTATTATGAATTTCACTGAGATACGGAAAGGTAACGTTTTCGCTAGGTTGAGCTGTAATTAACTGCGACTTGTCGCGCGTTCCTTCTTATTGATGATGACGACGATGATACTTGAATGATTCACCAAAATTTCAGAGAACACAACACGAAATGGGATTTTGTCGCGTGAACACTGACGTTCCCAAAATTTTGGAGTGCGGTTTCACGGGCAGCTGCAAATTTTGGAGGTCAAACAAGAAAGGCAAACCGTCCAGTTTTCTTCGAAGTTGGAACCTAACTTTAAATAACAAAAGACATTATTGGGGCATAGCGGGGGTTGTTCTAATTATGTTGCAAATAAGATCCTCTTAACTCACTATTCTATACCTACTTTATATCTGATAATCTTATTTATATATTTTTTTAAATTTTATATAGATTCTACATATTTGTATGGTTAAAATCGCGTAAAATAGAATTAATATAAGGTAGTAAGGACAAAAGATCTGGTTCTATTATGATGTGCCCTGTTGTGCCCCGTGCAGTTAAATGGCTGACACACGTAGGGCACAGTATAATGGAAACAACAAACTTGCTCTCATTTTATTGCTATGATTGTATTTTATCAATTATATATTAATATTAATATGTTAAAAAATAATAATAAATTAAAAATTGGAATAGGTAGCTTTTCCTGTGGTCTTCACTTAAAAAACACATCTTTTTTCACTAATATATTTATGTAAATAATTTTAACATGTAAAGTTTGAACTCAAGAAGCTAGAATTTTCAATTTATTTCAAAAAAAACTCATATTTTGTTTGGTACACTTAAAAGAATAGTAATAAAAATTATAATTATTGGTTTAAAAAGAGTTAGATGAGTAACTTTTATAGCAATTATTGCTTATAGCTGTAAGAATGTAACCATTCTAATAACTAATAAGCCATTTATATTATAATTTAAAGCCTTGACAGTTGAACGTTGAAATGGAAACACGGTAAAATCCAACAACGCAACGCATAGTATCTCTCTCGAAGTATCCAACGCTAACAATGGTTCACCAACCCAACAGCAACACATCACATCATCAGAGACAACTCGGCTTCAAACACGCAAGCTTTCGTGCATATAAACAACTAAACCTCCGTTAAAGCACTGTCATCTTACTCTTTTCCCCTCTTCACAATTCTACTGATTAATACCCTTTAAGTGATTGGCGTTCTGCTTTATATCAATGGCGTTCTTCACTCTAGAGATCGTCATCTTCTCCGCAGAAAACTTGAGTCTTGATAAAAAACCAGTGAAAAGAAACACCTTTGTTGTAGTGAAGACTGACCCTTTTAACAGCAAATCCACAAAGGCAGACTTTGAAGGAGGAAGCTCTCCTTCATGGAACGAGAAGCTGGTAATGGTCATGCCAATGCACGCTCGGTTCATAACCCTTCAAGTGCTGTGCAGGGTTGGGTCTGTGGACAGAGTTATTGGTACCGTGGACGTACCGGCTTCTGATTTCTTAGGGAAATACTGTTCGGCTTCGGAGAGTTACGAACACATCTTGAGTTATCGACTGAAGAACGAGAAGGGTGAGAAAAATGGTATTGTTAATCTTTCCATAAAGGTCTCCGACCAGGGGAGTCCGGCTCCAGTTACGAGAAATAATAAATCGAAACCGTGTGCTTCATCGTCGAAGCCAGCGATGGGAGTGCCCGTCGGCGCCGGTCGGCATGACGACGGAGTGGTGATGGGGATTCCTGTCTGCTGCGGTGCACATGGTTGAACTCCATCTCTCTCTCTCTCTCTCTTTTTTTTTGAATTAAACCACCCGCTATCCCCATGGGCAACACACTCTCTTTGACACACTCATTGTTACATTTTGCAACGTCATGTTCAGACGTTTGTAAAAAGTGTAAATGGCAGAAAGTAAGCAGAAGAAAATAGAAGAAAGACTTGTGATGTGTAAACGAGATCATATCCTCTGTTTCAATTATGACAGAGGATTGAAACACCCGGAACATGTAATCCAACCCTCTGTACATAAATATATACAAAAGAATAACAGGAATTGTTAGAACAAACGATTAATTTACTTTGTAATATTTTTTTTCGTACATATTGTATACCTTACACGTGTATGGTTACTAGTCTACATCTCTGTCATTTAAGGAACTCTGTACTTTTATAATAATATATATTAGAGGCGTGAGCACTGTGTTAGTGCGTGCCTATCATCTTCTTTCATTATATTGTCTTTCCAACTTGGTATCAGATAATATTCATCCCTCAAATGGCTTCTTCTTCAGTAGCATCTTCTACATCTCTTGCTACTTCAATCCTATCTACCCAAACCTCTAAAACATATTCTCTATTTAACTCTTCCAACCAAACAACCTCTATCAAGCTGGATAGAAGAAACTATCTCGTGTGGAATCAATAGTTCTACCATTCATTGAAGGAAACCTTCTTGAATCACATATCAATGGCTCAGCTTTGACAGCATCTCGATTCATTTCTGAAGGAGCAGAAATGACTCCAAATCCACTCTTTGAAGAATGTTATGCTGTAGATCGACTACTAGTCGACTGGTTACATAACATAATGACCCAAGAAGTTGGAACTCAACTGCTACACTGCCACACAGCTTGTGGTCTTTGGGCCGGTGCACGTGAACTCACGTATGCGTCGATGAAGTCACGTGTTATGGTGCTCAAGCTAGAGTTTCATCAAACACGTAAAAACTCAATGAAGATGGATGAGTATATCAGTAAAATGAAGAGTGTCGTAATTCAACTCACATTGGTTGGAGCTCCTGTTGCGACAGAATATCTCATTTTTCATATATTAAACAGTCTCGACTTAGACTATAATGCTATTATAGTGAAGCTGGTAGATCAACCTAACTTTACCTGGATCAAAGCACAGTCTACTCTCCTAGCCTTCGAGAGTCGTTTGGAGCAACTCAACCACTTTTCGACTCTATCTATTCAACCCATTGCGAACGTTGCTCAACGTGACGACATTATTAACCACACCTCAAATAATACTATCAAGCAAGGTTCCTGGAGAGGATCACGTAGTAGTTTTCGAGGACGCACGGCCATACTGTCATCTGTGTGAGAAACTAGGACATGTGGTAGCAAACTGCTATCATCGTTTCGACATAAATTTTAAACCTCCATCGAACCCTGGTCTTGGTTTTGGAAATCATTCTGCTCCACAAGAGTTTTATGCCAACTCAACAGAAGGGTGCTATGCTCATTCACAAATCTCCGATCCATCATGGTACATGGACAGTGGAGCAAACTATCATATGACTCCATACGCTGATCAATTGGGGAATGTTACTCACACAGGTAAGACTCATCTTTACACTTGCATTGGAGAACCGACTTGCATAGTTAGAATAGGGTCTACATCTCTCTCTGTATCTAATTCCAGACTTCATCTTAAAGATGTACTGCTAGTCCCTTCTGCGACTAAAAATCTTGTGAGTGTTAATAAACTCATGAAGAAAAATCCAGTAGATGTTCATTTTACTAATGATGGTTGTGTTGTGAAGGACAAGAAGACAGGTCGTCCTCTGGTGCGCGGGATAACAAATTTAGGAATGTATTAGATGTTTGAACCCTCTCCGGTGGCCCAGAGTAATATGGCGTCACTCACACAAAAAGGGAAAGAATTTCTAAAGTGGCATTACAAGCTTGGACATCCCAGTGACAAAGTTCTGAAGCAAATCTTGAATAAATGCAATGTGAATCTTCAACATCCGAATTTTATTTGTGAAGCATGTCAATATGAAAAATCTAAACAGTTACCTTTTTTCAAATCTGTGTCTCATGCTTCTTTTCCTTTGGAGTTAATTCATACAGATCTTTGGGGACCATCACCAGTTCAATCTGTAAGTGGTCGTCATTTCTATATTCACTTCGTTGATGATTATAGTAGATATACCTGGCTATATCCTTTGAAACATAAAATTAAAGCTGTGAATGCATTTAACCTATTTCGGGTACAAGTTGAAAATCTTTTTAACACAAAGATCAAAACAATCCAATGTGACAATGGAACTAAATACAAACCCTTTATAAGTATCACACAAGCAGCTGGAATTGAAATGAGGTTCACCTGCCCTTACACTTCTGCACAGAATGGGAGAGCAGAACGTAAGCATAGACACGTTGTTGAAATGGGTTTAACGTTACTAGCTCAAGCACAATTACCCCTCACATACTAGGTAGATGCTTTCAAATGGCGGTTTATCTCATCAACAGGTTACCAACACCCACACTTGAAGGGTTAACTCCACTGTTTTAGCTCTATGGCATAGAACCTGAGTATAAAACCCTACAACTTTTCGGATGTGCATGTTATCCTTGCTCAAAACCATAAAATGAGCATAAGTTTCAATACCACAGTTCGAAATGTGTTTATCTTGGACTAGCTCCTTAACATAAGGGATCAAGATGTCTTAGCTCCTCAGGAAAAATATACATTTCACGACATGTTGTGTTTGATGCTTCACTCTTTCCATGCACTGAAGGATTCTTCAATCAACGAACAACATCTACTGAGAATGAATACATTATCCCTTTGATTATCACTCCATATAGAGAGAATACCCGTAATCTCCAAAATAACAATGTAACAGAATCTTTCAACACCGAATTGGTTAACGCAATAAATAATTCTCCAACAGCTATACTCTCCTCACAGGAGCCTCATTCATCAAGACACAGGTCATCTTCAACAAATGAATTAAGCCCAAGCGAGCAAAGCAGAAATGACCACGCGAGCAAAGGATGGAATACACAAACTCAAATACCCATTTCTTGGGTTGCTTCACTCAGCAAAATATGCCCATTTAGCTCAGTTAGTAGAACCTCGGAATGTCACAGATACCCTGACCTCACCGCACTGGAAACAAGCCATGACTGATGAATTCACAGCCCTTCAGCGAAACAAGACATGGATTCTTGTTCCTTACACTGGTGCGCAGAAGCTAGTTTATTGCAAATGGGTACTTTAAAAACAAACTTAAACCAGATGGATCCATTCTCAAGCACAAAGCCAAACTTGTCGCAAAAGGATTTCAACAAGCACCAGGAATTGATTGTGGCGAAACATTCAGTCCTGTAGTAAAACCAACAACAATTTGGATAGTTATCACCATTGCTGTCACCTACGGCTAGGAACTTTGACAATTGGACATCAATAATGAGTTCCTTAATGGTATTCTTCGAGAAAATGTTTACATGCGTCAACTGGAAGGATTTTGTGATCATCGACGTCCAAATCATGTATGCAAACTGATGAAAGCAATCTACGGACTCAAGCAAGCACGTCGTGCTTGGTTCGATCGGTTGCAACTGACACTATTAAGCTGGGGATTTTAGAATGCTAAAAGTGATATTTCGCTTTTCTTCTCACGCATAACAAAGCTCAAGGTTTTCATCCTCATATACGTCGATGACATACTAATCACAGGTAATAATCCCAACTACCTAAAGTCTCTAGTTCTGAAGCTAAACAACTTATTCTCTCTAAATGACCTTGGTTCCATATACTATTTTCTTGGGATAGAAATTTGCAGAGATAATATGGGCGTTCATCTGAGTTAAGCTAAATATACCTTCGACATCCTAAAAAGATTTACCATGATGAATTATGCACCGGTACCCACTCCTATGGTCACTGGTCGTCTGTTCACTAAAAATGATGGAAAACCCATGCAAGATCCATCTCTCTATTGACAAGCTATTGGATCTCTTCAGTATCTTACTAGCACCAATCCTGATATAGCCTACTCAGTGAATAAACTTACCCAGTTTCTATCTCAGCCCACTGACATTCATTATCAAGGAGTAAAATGCATTCTCAGATACCTTAAAGGTACTTGTCATCTAGGTCTACGCATCAAGCCCTTTAAAACTCTTCAGGTGACTGCATTCACTAATGCAGATTGGGCCACAGGCATTGACGATCGAAAATCCATGGCTGGTGTTTGTGTATATCTTGGAAATACATTGGTCTCTTGGAGCTCTCGTGAGCAAAGAGTCGTTTCTCATTCAATTACGGAATCTGAATATCGAGCTCTAGCAGATGGTGCAGCTGAGGTTAAGTGGATCTGTTCATTACTGTCAGAACTTAGTTTATTCTTACAACAACTGTCCTATGATATGGTGTGATAATATCAATGCTCAAGCTCTTGCTTCCAATCCAGTACAGCATGCACGCAATAAACATATAGAGATCGACATTCATTTTACTCGTGATCTTATACGTTCGGGGTTTATCAACATTCACTATATACCTTCGTCTCACCAAGTAGCAGATTACTTCACCAAGGCATTAACTCACTCTCTGTTTACTCAAAATCGCACCAAACTCGGCTGGTTTCAGCACCCTCTCGTTTGAGGGGGAATTGTAGAACAGACGATTAATTTACGTTGTAATATTCCTTTCGTACATATTGTATCATTACCTTACACCTGTATGGTTACAACTAGTCTACCTCTTTGTCATTTAACGAACTCTGTACTTCTATAATAATATATACCAGAGGCGTGAGCACTGTGTTGGTGCGTGCCTATCATCTTCTTTCATTACGTTGTCTTTCTAATTGGAATTCTTTTACATTTCTGAAACAAATTGGTTGTTTGTCCATAAAAAATTTGTTGACAGGGCAGGAAGTTTTCTCCAACACCCCCTGCAAGCTGGAGAATGTTAGCTAAAAGTAGACGACAACATTCCTACCTTGAGTAGAAGCTGCCGATGTTGAGCAATAGGATGAATTTTAGGGAGAACATCAGCAAGTTGACATTTTGTGGGCAAATAAGTGAGCAACAGCGAACCTTCCATGATTTTATTGAGAGTGAAGCGACAATCCAACTCTATATGCTTAGTTCTCTCGTGCAAAATGGGATTCTTAAATATGTCTAGAGCACTTTAATTAACACAGTGTAAGAGAACATGCTTAAGGTTCAAGATATTCACTTTCTCCAAAAGCCTTACGAGCTATGTAACTTCAAAGGCAGCTTGTGACATGGCTTTGTATTTAACTTTTGCAGATGATTTAGAGATAGTACTGCTTTTTTCTCTTCCAACTAATAGGTGATTGACAAGTTGAATTAAATAACCAGTGATAGAGCGTCGAGAGGTAATACAACTAGCCCAATACGAATTTGAGAAAGCTTGAAGTTTGAGCTGAGTATTATTAGCTTTTAAAAGAATACCTTGACCAGATGTGCCCTTAACATACTTAAGAACATGTTCCAAAGCCTACAAATGGGGATTTTGAGGCTATTGTATAAACTAACTCAACTTTAAATAATAAATGTGAGATTTGGTCTAGTATGAGTGAGGTAATTAAGGTTCCCAATGAGTATCTTGTAGTAACCGGGAAGCAAGAGCTCTCTAACATCAGCTGCCAGATGATGATTAATAAGGGGTGGATAAACTTTTAGCATCAAGAATTCCAGCTTCGGATAATAGTTCAATAGTAAATTTCTTTTGAGTAAGGGTAATACCATGAGAAGTATAACGAAATTAAGACTTAAGTATAATGCAATTTTCCTAAGTCTTTGATATTAAATGTCGAATGAAGATGCTATTTTAGATCCTAAATTTCAGTAAGTTTAGAACTAGTCACCAAATTGTCATGAACATAAACAATTACAATAGTAAGATTAGAACCATGTTTCTTGAGGAATAGGGAGTAATCATTCTTAAATTAAATATATCCCATCTGCTAAAGAGAGATAGACAGATTAGCAAACCACTGTCTTGATGCTTGCTTAAGGCCATAAAGGTATATATTGAGTTTGTAAACCTTGTTATGATGATTAACTATCTATACTCTCAAGCATTTTCATGTAAATTTATTCCTCCAAATCACCACGTAGAAAAACATTGTTATTATCAAGCTGAAACAAATCCCAACTTTTATGAACTGCTAAAGCAATGATAGTTCTGACGGTAGCCATCTTAACTACAGGAGAAAAGGTCTCCTGAAAATCAATACTAGCCTTTTGTGAGAAACCTTTAATGCCTAATCAGGTTTTAAATCTGTCCAAGGTCCCATCAAAATTTAACTTGACCTTATAAACCCACTTATACGGTATAACCCTTTTTCCATGAGGGTGATCAATCACATCCTAAGCATGTTTGTCCTATAGAGCCTCAATCTTTTTATTCATTGCTATAACCCAATTTGGATTAGTGAAAGCCTCTTGATAGGAACAAGTTTCATTGTATATAGTGAGGTTAGAGACATGATCTTGGTGAGGGAGAGGAAGGTGGTGAAATTGGACTAAATTGCACCAATGAGAGGGAATATTGGTGCTGGAATATTGGTGCAATTAGTATAAGAGCAAGTATAGTCCTACACATAAGTGGGAGCTTTATGAACTCGAGTTGAGGGAATTGTTGTATAAAAGTAGAAGGAATAGTCTAGTTTGAGGGAGTAGAGGTAATATCATGTTGAGATAAGGGATAAGAGAAGTTATTATAAGAAAAAGAAAAGAAGAAAAAATCAATATCCAAAGTGGGAGAAAAGAGAATAGAAGATGAGAATTTTTTATAAAGAATGGAATTATGAAAAGGATAGAGATGTTTATGAAAAACAACTTCCTTAGAAGAGATGATTTCACTAGTGATTGGATTAAACACATTATGACCGTTTTTACCATAGGGATATCCCATAAACCACCTGGATGGGCTTTGGCTTCTAATTTAGTTCTACGTTTTGTAGGTGTAGCAACAAAAAAAGGCATCCAAAAGATTTAGGAAGTTGATGAGGTGGTGATTGATGATATATGAATTCATAAGGAGATTTGTACTGTAAAATGAGTAATGGAATTTTGTTTATGAGGTATATGGCAATGAGAAGGCATTCACCCCATAATTGGATTGAAAGGATAGCTTGAAAGAAGATGGATCAAGCTGTGTCAAAGAAATGTTTATGTTTCCTTTCAACTCTCTCATTTTACTGTAGAGTATCTCGATAAAAAGTTTGGTGAATAATAATCTTGTTGGTATAAAATTATTGTGTTTGATTGTTACAAAATTCAAGACCATTTTCTTATCTAACAATCTTAACAATAGCATCAAATTGTATTTCAGTGTAAGCAACAAATGCTTTAAAGATAGGGAAAACATTGCTTTTTATATGATAACAAATGAATCCATGTAGCACGAGAATGATCATCAGCAATAGTAAGGAAGTCTTCATAGCCATCATATGTAGCGTGTTGTTATGGAACCCAAATGTCTACATGTATGAGTTCAAAAATACATTCAGCCCTAAAAGAACTAAGAAGAAAGGATTGTCTATGAAACTTTTCCTTAAGACAAATGTAACAAATTGAATTAAAGTTGTGTTTATAAGATTTAAGAATATCAACATATTTCATTAAGGCAAAGGGAATGTGACTTAATCTATAATGCCACAAATCAGTAGAAAGAATACAAACTGTGCTACAATTATTTAAAGGAGCAAAATCAAGATTAGAAGTTTCACCACTTGTAAGTTTGTAGGATTCAACGTAATATAGTTCATCAAATTCCACACCAAGAGTCATTGTTTTGTTCATTGAATTAATGGACCTAAAGAACACATTCTGTGAATGTAAACAAAAAGTTAAAGGAAAGTTGTGTCGTTAATCTGCTGGCTCTCAAAGGAGATTAAACTGAAAATCAAGGACATGAAGTACAAGAGAAAGTGTAATATCTGCGGATAACTTGACAGTACCAATGTGTTTAACTGGACTTTGCTGCCATTAGGTGTAGTAATAGTACAGTGATGTGGAATACGTTTATAAGTATAAAAAAATACCAAAGATGTGGGGTAATATGATCGGTAGCTCCACTATCAATTATCATTTCAGTTAGGCTTAAAAGAAAAGAGACATCAGCAATTACCTACCATCATAGCAGAGGATGCAACAGGATCAAAGGAAAAGGCCTCCAAATTATGATGAGACAACAATGCCTGGAGCTGTTAAAGCTGTTTAACAGTGATAGGAGAAATACCATTAGAAACACCAATAGCTTGACTATCAGAAGAGCCATAAGAATCACGAATGTTACCAAGAATATCACAATGTCCCACAGTAGCAGTCAGCCTTTTGTTTCTCCAACACTCATTCAACAAAATTTCATAAACAATTTGTTAGATTTTCACTGGCAGTCATTCAACAAAACTTCAGAAACAATTTGTTAGAATGAGTAAATTTCTCACAACTATTGTAATTAATTTGTTTAGATGAATATAGAACATAAACAACATAACATTATTTATCATTTTTTATATTATCATGTGTATTTTTTATATATAACAAGAATCCATAATTAATAATGTAAAATTAATTGATATGTTTGACTTAAAAATCATTTTAATTTAGAAATAAGTTTGAATTTGTAATAAATCAGTGCATTTATTTGAAATTTTATTAATAAAATAATAATTAAATAGAAAAAATTCACTCAACCAATTCACTTGATCAAATATAATATATAGATTCACCATGTGGTTGAAGGTGGATTGTTTACATGTAATATTCTTACATCTGACACAAAGTGAACTCAAACACAAGTACCCAATGTTACGAATATTGTACCACCAGATTAGTTTTTAGTATGGTGCTATATTGATACTGGTCAATACTGAATATCATTTTAGGTAATTTTTTAAATTTATAAAATGATCTCTAAATTTTTTTTAAAAATTACAAAATAGTTCATTATCATATTAATAAGAGTTCATGACAAAGAAATAATAAAGTAAAATTGAAACATGAAACAAAAACATATATTATTTAATTTACTATTGATTAAATATATTATATATTTAATTAATTAAAATTAATTATTACTAAAATTATAAATATCTTAATTTAATTTAATTTA
>JAOQMS010099106.1:0-18683 GCA_027563885.1 Erythroxylum longipes | reverse complement strand
CCTTCTTTCAAGGAAAACAAAAAGGAAACTAATTAAAACATGATCTGAACATATTGGACCTTATAGATCATGTCCTTCTCCTTATTTTTAAGTGGCACATGGTTATCACATGGTATTTTAAGTGAGTTCTCCCAATTAGACTCCATGTGGACCTTTGGACACTTTATGTTGGGCTTTAAGGAGTAAGACAATGCCTTTTTGGACCTTTATGAGATGAAATCTGACTCAACAATATGGGCTCTATCTCTTGAAGGTCTTGGATCAAACAATTCAATTCTTGCTTCATTGCTTTGGCCCTAGCTCTTATCATTGGGCCTCTAACATCTTGTAATGGATCTTTAGGAACATTAAACTTGAATGTTACGCCTTTGATAAGGGAATTATGTTTAGACCCTTGCCTTGCACATTCAGACTTCAAACATGATCCAATTTTAGCTCCTAAGCCTCCTTTTGTAAGCTCATGTCAATGCAAGGCATATCCTAGGCTTCCTTGAGGCAAATCACACCATGTATGCTTCTCTTCTTATCTTTCACATGCTCATGGTTCTCCATCATTCCCTCCCTCCTTGAAAGGATTCGTCCTTGAATCTGCAGCATCAAAGAGGGATAAATCAGATACATTGAATGTAGCACTAACATTACCATAGGAAGTAGGCAAATCAATTTTATAATCATTATCATTAATCCTTTCTAAAACTTGAAAGGGGCCATCTCCTCTTGGTTGTAGCTTAGATTTCCTTTGTTTTGGAAACCTCTCCTTTCTTAAATGCACCCAAACCCAATCACTGGGTTTAAATATAACATGCCTTTGGCCTTTATTAACTTGGTTTGCATATTGTTAATTTCTCCTCTCAGTGTTGGCTCTAACTTTAGCATGCAACTCATTATTTTTTACCAATTCATTCAAAGGGGCAGCAATAGTAGAGAAGTCCTTAACAAATCTCCGATAGAAGCTTGCCAAGCAACGAAAGCTTCAAACTTCATTTGCATTTTGGGAGTTGGCCATTCTCTAATTACCTTCACTTTCTCTTCATCAACTTGAAGTCCTTTAGCACCTACAATAAAACCAAGAAAGACAACAGTATCCATGCAAAAAGAACAATTTTCTAAATTGACAAAAAGCTTATTCTCACTTAAAAGTCCAAACACGTCATGCAAGTGTTTCACATGATCATCTAAACTCTTGGAGTACACTAGAATATCATCAAAATACTTTCCAATAAATGGATGAAACACATGATTTATCAAACTCATGAAAGTACTAGGTGCATTAGTAAAGGCTAAAGGCATAACTAACTACTCATACAACTCAAACTTAGTTTTGAAAGTAGTTTTCCACTCATCATCCTTTTTCATGAGAATTTGATGGTACCCACTTCTAAGATCAATTTTAGAAAAATACAAGCACTATGTAACTCATCAAGTATATTGTCTAAACGAGGGATAGGGTAATGATATTTCATCGTGATTTTATTGATGGCTCTGCAGTCAACACACATTCTCCATTTGCCATCATTCTTAGGAACGAATATAACCGGCACAGCACATGGGCTTAAGCTTTCTCTCACAAATCCCTTTTTCATAAGCTCTTAACCTTGTCTTTGTATCTCCTTAGTTTCTTCTAGATTGGCTCTATACGCAGGCTTATTCAAAATTGAAGCTCCGAGAAGGAAGTTTATATGGTGCTCAATGCCTCTCAAAGTGGGCAATCCATTAGGAATGTCCTCTGAAAATAAGTCGCTGAAGTCCTATAATAAAGACAAAACACTACATGACAAAGATGGATCAAGCTCATTAATAGTTAAAAGAACATCTTATATAAAAGTATATAAGATTCTTCACATTTTAAAGCTCTCTTGTTATCACTTTTCCAGTAAATAAATTCACTCTCTTTTCTTCATTTTTCCCATTTTTTATTTTCTCTCTTTTTCTTTCTTTTCGATCTCTCTCTCTCATAGACTGAGGTTGGTTTTCTCACATGATCCATCCACCCTTGCATCTTTGGGTAAGATCAAGGATGAGACCGTTAAAGTCTTAAATGTATGTTATCTTTTAAAAGGAATATGTGACCTGTGTGTCATATATTTAAGTGGGAGTCATGAACCAACACATGACAACTTTAGTCTTATGGTTGTCTTGGTTATGTATAAATCAAGATAAGGTGATCAAGGCCATCAAGTTCGTATGTCCAGTTATACATACTATCCTATGATTTCATTCTTAAGAGTGAGAATAAGGAGTATTTCATGTTTGTTTGACATGTCCTCCTATTATCAAGTTACACATCTAAATGTTTTACGGGGAAGAATTGACACACCCCCTCTATGTGGAAAAGGAGTAGTAAAACATTTAAGGATGTGTTAAGGGAACATCAAAGGGATTTATTCCAAATGTTCCATAGTTAACCATGAAATCGACCAATTGAAGAAAATAAGCAAGTTGTATCTTGTCTTGCTTATGTGTGAGATTCTTCATTCAAACCCATTAGTAACTATGTGATGGGCATTAAGCCATAAAGGACATACCAAGGAGGAAGCAATTTGATCCAACTCATATTGATGATCCTTTACGCATTGGAGGAGACCCAATGACTTGAGCAAAGGCTAGAAGAATGAAGGAGGCTCTAACTGGACTAATTGAAGATGTTCGGGCCATGCAAGAAGCCATTGGGGCTGACTTAGATGCAGGGCATCCAACCAATCTACTATGCATGCTGACAGATGGGATAGATCCAAAAGATGCCCAATTTTGGACACCTTAGAGCTTTCATTTGAGTTCATGGTCTTCATGATTGAAGAGCAGATCATGAGCTTTTTGCAACGCCCAATAACGATCAAATTGGAGTTCATTTGACCTCTCAACGGACAGGCTTTTGTGGAGTCTAAAATCTACTCGTAGACTGCTCTCCCTTGCTTAGAACGAGTTTTGGGCATTAATAACGTGTTTTGGGCTTTGTTTTGAGTTATTTCTTTCCTTATCTATATAAGACAACTAATTAGGGTTTCCTTATATGTTAAGAACTTCTAGAAGGGTAATTAGGATTTTCTAGCCGCCTATATATTCATCCTTTGCAGCCAAAACAATTCAGATTATGATTTTTGAATAAAACAGTGAGTTTATTCACTTTGTTGGTTCTTCTTTGAACTGGAAGTTATCAAGGCTAAACCCTTATGGCATTCATTGACTTATCATCCAATTCTCGGGATTGTTAGGTTGGCATCCAAATCTTTATACCTTCAATTCTTGTTTCCATATAAGCATTGGGTGGAGGTCCTATCCTTTTTGTTTCAAACTGATTTAACTTTCTTGGGGTTCCAATTTTCTTCTTTTGATTGTGGGTTCCTTACATCTATTAATGGCGTTCACATCAGTTGGTATCAAAGCTAGGTAATGCTGAATCAGTTTGTTTTTTTGTTCTTGTTGCTTTTGTTTCTTCCATTCTGAAACCTTTAAATCTGATTGTTTCTTTCACTTTATTTTTTCTTCTTTCTTCCATTGTCAAATTTAATTGCTTGCAATCTGGGTGTTCTTCTTTTATTTCTCTTATTTTTTTATTCTCAAATCTGATTATTTCCTCTTCTTTCATTCTCAATAGTTTGCCAAACTTGCAAATCTAGTGGTTTTGGTTTTATTCTAAGTGATTGCTCTTCTTGCATTATATTTATGTTCCTTCTAGTTTTGATCACCACATAAAAAAACAAAAAAAATTTAAAAACAAAGAAGAAAAGAAAAATACAAAAAGAACAAAAGAAAAGAAGAATCAAGTAGAGGCTTTGATATTATTGCAAAGCAGATCTGATTTGAGCAAAAGATCTAGTTTTGTTCACATCTCTTGGCATCTAAAAATCATATTCCTTGGGTGTTTGTTTTGCATTCGTTTCTTCCTCTTTGTTTCAGTGGTGTTCTTTCTTTGTGTTCTGCAAAATTCGTGCTTGGGGTTAAGTCGTTTGGGTACTACAAGGTAATTTATCTTTGATTCAATTTCCTCAGTTCCTTTAAGAACTGATTTAAGTGAAGTGAGTGGAAAAAGGCAAGAGTGATTTACATCAATTGTTAAAAGCCATAAAAGAGAGAAAACACTTGTGAGGTTTTTTGTTTTGTATCTTTTGGAAACTAATCTTGGCAGATTCAAGATGGTGGATGATAAACCTGAGACTTTTGAGTAGAGTGCTATATGCCAACACTTTAAGTGTATGGAAACTATTATGAGGGACTTAGCAGATAGATTGGAAAGGGTGGAAACTTTTCATAGGAATCTAGCTTGAGAGGATCCCGATGCGCAAAGGCAAAGAGGGCAATAAAGAGTGCAAAATCTAGTGGAAGAGGAAGAGGTGGTTGATGATGGTGGAAGAGGAAGAGGTGGTTGATGATGATGATGGTGAGATTGATAATCGAGATAGAGATGTTGTAAGGGGAAGGCGATTAAATGATTATGGTCAAAAATTGGGTAGCATAAAGATGAAGATTCCTCCATTTTCGGGGAAGAATGATCTAGATGCTTACTTGGAGTGGGAAAAGCAAGTGAAGCTAGTTTTTGATTGCCACAACTATTTCGAGGAGAAAAAGGTAAAGCTTGATACTGTTGAATTCACTGATTATGCAATTATTTGGTGGGATCAACTTGTGTTGAGCAGGAGGACAAATAGGGAAAGGCCAATTGACAATTGGGATGACATGAAAGCTATTATGAGAAGGACATTTGTCCCAAAACACTATTATAGGGACTTGCATCAGCGGTTGCAAGGTCTTACCCAAGGAAGCAAAAGTGTGGAGGAATACCACAAGGAGATGGAAGTCGCCATGATTAAAGCTAATGTGGAGGAAGGCCATGAGGCTACCATGGCATGGTTTTTACATAGGTTGAATAGGAACATTGCCCGTGTGGTTGACTTGCAACATTAACAGAGTTGGAGGACATTCTACATATGACCATGAAAGTGGAAAGGAAACTCAAGGAGAAAAGTTCAACCAAGTATGGGCAAAATTTGAGTTTTTCTTCATCAAAAATAGATTGGAGTAAAAAGGGTGAGAAGAATGATCGAATGAACAAATTTGAAACTTTCAAGAGCAAAGAAGGGAGTTCTAGCACCAAAAAAGGTAATACTAACACTCAAACTATTAGAAATAGGGATATTAAATGTTTCAAGCGTGTGGGCAGGGGTCTTATTGTATCTCAATGTCCCAATAAGAAAGTGACGATCTTGAGAGATGGAGGCTTTGAGACTGATGATGATTCTAATGATGAGGAGAACCACCACTTGGAGGAAAGTGATGAGGAGCAATATGCAGCGATGGGTGAAGCTCTTTTTACATGGATAGCTTTGAGTGCACAAGCGAAGGAGGAAAATGATGCACAAAGAGACAACATCTTCCATTCTCGTTGTCTTATCAAGAACAAAGTTTGTAGCATGATTATTGATGGGAGAAGTTGTACCAATGTAGCAAGCACACTTTTGGTGGAGAAATTAAAGCATCCTACACCTTACAAGCTTGAGTGGTTGAATGATTGTGGTGAAGTTAAGGTGAGCAAACAGGTTCTGATTTCTTTCTCTATTAATAAATATCATGATGAGGTGTCTTGTGATGTTGTACCAATGCATGCTAGACATTTACTCCTAGGTCGTCCTTGGCAATATGATAGGGAGTTATTCATGATGGATACAAGAATAGATATTCTTTTGTTATTGGGGGGGGGGAGGGAAGCCTATTACTCTCGTACCTTTAACACCTTAATAGATTTATGAGGACCAAACAAGGATAAGGAGTGATTGTGAGAAAACAAAGAATGAAGAAAAATGTGAAACAAAGAAAGATGAGGCAAAAAATGATATAGAAAAGAATGAAAAAGAATCTGAAAAAGAGATGAAAAATGAAAAAAAGAAGATAAAGAAAGGCCTCAGGAAATAAAGAAAAGAAAAACAAGTTTTATTGCAAAAGAAAGTGATGTTAAAAAAGCTTTTTATGCAAAACAACCTTTGTTTGTACTCTTGTACAAAGAGGCTAATTTTAGTTCTGACGACATTAACTCTTTTACTTAGTGTTGTTTCTTCTCTTTTGCAGGAGTATGATGATATTTTCCACGAGTAAGTTCCTAATGGATTGCCACTACTTAGGGGGATAGAACATCAAATCGACTTCATTCCTGGAGCACCAATTCTAAATCTACTGACATATAAAACCAATCCCGAGGAGATAAAGGAACTTCAAAGGCAAGTTGAGGAATTGTTGGATAAAGAATATGTTAGAGAAAGCTTAAGTCCTTATGCAGTTATTGTTTTACTTGTACCTAAGAATGATGGAATGTGGAGAATGTGTGTTGATTGTAGGGCTATCAACATGATCACAGTAAAGTATCGCCCTCCCATTCCTAGGTTAGATGACATGCTTGATGAATTGCATGGTTTTTGCATTTTCTCTAAAATAGACTTGAAATCTGGATATCATCAAATTTGTATGAGGGAAGGAGATGAGTGGAAAACTACCTTTAAAACAAAGTATGGTTTGTATAAGTGTCTTGTTATGCCATTTGGCTCACCCAATGCCCCTAGCACTTTCATGAGACTAATGAACCGTGTTTTGCATGCTTTTGTTGGTAAGTTTGTTGTTGTTTACTTTGATGATATTATGATTTATAGCAAAAACTTAGATGAACATCTTGATCATCTTCAACAAGTTCTAAATGTTTTGAGTGCTGAAAAGTTGTATGCAAACCTCAAGAAATGTTCATTTTGCACTAATCAAATTATATTTCTTGGTTATGTTGTTAGTGCTAAGGGAATAGAGGTTGATGAAGAAAAGGTCAAGGCTATTTATGAACGGCCTACACCTAAAACCATAACTGAGGTGTGAAGCTTCCATGGGCTAGGTAGTTTCTATAGGAGGTTTGTCAAAGACTTTAGCACCATAGCTGCACCATTAACTGAAATAGTTAAAAAGAGTGTTGGATTCAATTACGGTAGTGAACAAGAATTGGCTTTTAATTTGATCAATGAAAAACTAAGTTCAGCACCATTACTTGCTTTACCTAACTTTGCTAAAATCTTCGAATTTGAGTGTGAGGTTTCAAGTAAAGGTATTGGAGCTGTTCTGATGCAAGAAAATCACCTAATAGCTTATTTTAGTGAAAAGCTCAATGGGGCAGCCTTGAACTACCCAACTTATGACAAGGAGATCTATGCTTTAGCTTTGGAAACATCGCAACGTTATTTGTTGCCCAAGGAGTTTGTTATTCATACCGATCATGAATCCTTAAAGCATTTGAAAGGCTAAGGTAAGTTGAACAAATGACATGCCAAATGGGTGGAGTTCATAGAATTCTTTCCTTATGTGATCAAGTATAAGCAAGGTAAGGAAAATATAGTGGCAGATGCATTGTCACGAAGGTACACTCTAATCTCCACTTTGAACAATAAAAACTGATGGGCAAACTGAGGTAGTCAATTGAAGTTTATCTACCTTATTGCGTGCTATAATTCAAAAGAATTTAAAGAATTGGGAAGAATGTTTGCCACATGTTGAGTTTGCTTACAACTGCTCATTCTACTACTAACTACTCTCCTTTTGAAATTGTATATGGTTTTAATCTGTTAACTCCAATGGATTTGTCACCTTTACTTATTGATGAGTATGCTAGTTTAGATGGAAAGAAAAAGGCAGAAATGTTGAAACAATTGCAAGAGAAAGTTAGGCACCAAATCGAGAAGAAAACGGAGCAGTATGCAAATGAAGCCAACAAAGGGCGAAAGAAGATGGTCTTTGAACCAGGAGATTAGGTCTAGTTGCACATGAGGAAGGAGCGATTTCCTTCAAAAAGACTCTCCAAGTTACATCCTAGAGGAGATGGGCCAGTTTAAGTTATTGCACGCATCAATGACAATGCTTACAAGTTAGATTTACTAAGTGAGTATAATTTTAATGCTACTTTCAATTTTGCTGATCTTTCTCCTTTTGATTTAGGTGATGAAGATTTGAGGAAGAATCCTTTTGAGGCAAGAGGGAATGATGATCAGGCCATGGAGGACATACCAAGGAGGAAGCAATCTGATCCAGCTCATGTTGATGATCCTTTATGCATTGGAGGAGGCCCAATGACTCAAGCAAAGGCTAGAAGAATGAAGGAGCCTATAAATGGACTAATTGAAGATGTTCGGGCTAAGGAATAAGCCATTAGGGCTAACTTATATGCGGGGCATCCAACCAATCTACTTTGCATGCTGGTAGATGGGATAGATCCAAAATATGCCCAATTTTGGACACCTTAGAGCTTCATTTAAGTTCTTGTCCTTCATGAGAGTGGAAGAGGACATTGTGAGCTTTTTAGAATGCCTAAGAACGTTCAAAATCGAAGTTCATTTGACCTCTTAACGGACAAGCTTTTTTGGAGTCCAAAATCTGCCCATAGACTGCTCTCCCTTACTTAGAACTAGTTTTGGGTGTTAGTCACGTGTTTTGGGCTTTATTTTGGGTTATTTCTTTCCTTAGCTATATAAGATAACTAATTAGGGTTTTCTTATGTGTTAAGAACTTCTGGAATGATAATTAGGGTTTTCTAGCCACATATATATTCATCCTTTGTAGCCAAAACAAATCAAATTATGATTTTTGAATAAAGCAATGAGTTTCTTCACTTTGTTGGCTCTTCTTTGAACTGGAACTTATCAAGGCTAAACCCTTGTGGTGTTCATCAACTTATCATCCAATTCTTAGGATTGTTGGGTGTGGCATCCAAATCTTTATACCTTTGGTTCGTGCTTCCATATAAGCATTGGGTCAAGGTCCTTCCCTTTTTGTTTCAAATTGATTTAACTTTCTTGGGGTTCCAATTTTCTTCTTTTGATTGTGGGTTCCTTACATCTATTAACGGGGTCACATCACTATAGCTTGTTATTAGGAAGTTAAGGATTATTATGGTCTTCTTAATTGGTTGTCGAAGGTCTTGGGAGAAATGGGACTGGAGTATCCTCTTTTTAGATTTTTATGTTTTCTTAAATTTTCTAGTAGTTTGAAGCTAAAGGAAAGACATGAATGTATTAAGTTGCCTGCATAAGTATAATTGCAAGAGTTGTATAACTATGATAGCATATGTTGTACATTATAAATGATACACAATCACATTATTCAATCTTGATGCCATATATTGTTTTGTACAATATGAAAGATTGAGTTTGATGTAAGAAAGAAATCAATTGTAGAGGTTTAATATATTCATGAGTTTTATGATTTTAAAACTCAAAAGGGAGACTGAATGTGATTAAACATGTGTGTCAAAATGTCTTGGGGTTTGAGAGGCATAACTTGATTTGTAGTAAGTTTGATTTGCTCAAATGTGGGGAGAGTGACAATCTTTCATTGTAGGTCTAACAACCACAATGTAAAGATATTTTGTTTACATGCCTAAGGTCACACTAGCAACTCAAAATCATGTCCTTCAATTATTATTTGTTTTCGGCTTTGTATGTTCACTTATTAAGTATGTTCTGTTTGAGTGGGAGCATATTTTTTAAAATATATCTTTGTACTAGTGGGAGCTTGTTGGAATTTTAAAGCATAAGTGCTACAAATTCCATTTGACACACTAAGATATATTTGAAAGTGCTTGGGTTTCATTTAAGGAACTAATCCTCAGCTCAAGGGAGCTCAATGAAGCTCATGTAAGTTATAAGTGGCTTGACATGACTTTCCCTTAACTTAAGTGTCTAAAGTTAGCTTAAGGTGATCTCGTGGGAGCTCATTAAAACTAGTTAATAGCTAGAAAGCTGGGGATAAGCTCAATTGGACTCAATTGAGATTGCCCCAGCCCATCTTTGGTTCTTGGGAATTAAAGCTAGCTATATATATGTTCACACTAGTTAAACTAGAAGAGCTAATTAAGGAGCATGAGTTGGAGTTGAAACCCAAAACTTAATAGGCAAATTGGTGGTGCTAGATGAAGGAATCTAGCATCCTTGAGTGCATAATGGACACTAGGGTGTACCATGAGCTATAGAATGCCATAATGCATCTTTCCAGAGTGCAAGTTCATTTTCTCCGCATAGAAACATGAATTTAGCCAAGAAAGGATGAATTTGGCCAATGGAGAAGATTCATCATGTAACTTGCCTTAGAATGAACATACATGACACCCTTTCACCAAGGTATGTGTACTTTGGATTGAAGGATGTGTTGTTTCAGCTAATGGTTGTGACCATTAGGCCAAAAAGGGGTTAATGTACAAGAATGAATGGTCATGACTGTACCATCATGATTAAGAGAAGATACATGACTCTTTTCCAAAGGATGTATCCCTAGGCCAAGAGTCATGATGTTTCACCAAAAGACATCACTTTTGGATGAGTCGTGATATTTTGCTGAGAATCATAACTCTTGGAAGAGTCATGACACTTCAAAGGCACCTTTTGGTGGCCTATAAAAGGGAATGTCATTGTTCCTTTGAGAGTGTTTTTTTTCTTTGGCCGAATACTACGCTGTTCTTCCCATCTTTGAAGTCTTCATGTGTTAAAGCACTCTTCCATAAAATAGTTGTTAAGCTGATTAAGAGCATTGTGGGTGAACCATAAGGATTCTACTTTCAAAAGTTAGCAACTCTTCCGACCTTAGTGCATTATGTAGAGATCAGTCTACTCCATCCATTCCAACCACGATGAGTTGGAGAAATAGGAGAAACCATAGTGGATCTCAACAAGGGAGGCAAAACATCAAGCATACAAGGAGTTATTCCACTACGTTTCAAGTTAGTATGTCATCCTACCCTTCTTAGCGACATGCGTAGGATCTTGTACGCTTATGAAATCATGAGATTTCTTGTTTGAGTTATGATCTAAAATCAACACATTTCATAATCTACGAAGACCCATTGCCTTTACTTATTTAGCAAAATGAAATGGTGGCAATGGTTTAGTCATAGGCTCAGCCACTATTAGGTCCGTAGATATGTACTCTAACTTAATTTCTCCCTCTTCTATTGCATCTCTAACAAAATGATACTTTATGCTAATGGCTTAGTCTTTCCATGATACTTAGGGTCCTTAGTGTAAGCCAAAGTTGTCATACTATCACAATAGATAGTTATGGGCCTTTCCAAAGGCACAATTGACCCTAAGTGCTGAATAAAATTTCCAAGCCACAAGGATATAGGCAGCTTCTCCCATATCTTTCATGTCGAAGGTGGAAGACAACCATCCTTTCATGGTTTTCAACAAACTCAACTCATTACTTGCTATCAATATGTCATCCGTATATAGACTCATAATGGCAAATTTTGACCCAGAAGTGTACAAATAAACACAATGGTCTTCATGCATCATCACAAAACCAAAGTTTTTTATTGCATCATTAAACTTCAAGTACCACTATCTTGAGGAACTTCCACCATGAAAGGTGTAGTCAATGGTGCTTCCAAAGCACTAGACTGACCTTGCACAAAGGTCTCAACCAACGCATCTAAATCATAACATTTTCCAACTTTAGGGAACTCATCCTCAATAAAGTTGGCATTTCTTGGTTCAAAGACATTTCCAATCTTGTGACTTATATCCAAGAACTTATACCCCTTAGAATTCTTAAGACAACCAAGGAAGGCAAACTTCCTCCCTCTAGGGCCTAATTTCCCAAGAGGGTGATCTGTAGCATGTACATAAGCTATACATCCCCAAGGACGAAGGTAGCTTAATTTAGGGGTTTTCTTCGACATTAACTCATATGGAGTAGAATCAACATACTTAGAGGGCATTCTATTCAAAATATATGTTGCACTAAGCAATTCATTGCCCCAATAGGCAATATCCAAGTTGGCCTTAGCCATCATGGATCGCACCATATCCATAAGAATCCTATTCTTCCTTTCGGCTACTCCATTTTGTTGTGGAGTCCAAGGAAGTGTGAGTTGCCTCACAATGCACTTTTGGTGACAAAATGCCTTAAAATCATTTGACATGTACTCGCCACCATGATCAGTCCTCAATGACTTGATCTTCTTATCCAGTTGATTCTCTACCAAGTGCAAGTATGTTTTGAAGCACCTCAATTCTTCATGATGGAGAACCATGGGAATTTGAAAGACAAGAAGAGAAGCATACATGGAGTGATCCACCTCAAGGAAGCCTAGGACATGATTTGCTTGCAAAAGGAGGCTTAGGAGTTGAAATTGGATCAAAATTAAAGTTTGAATGTGCAAGGCAAGGGGCTGAACGAAATTCCCTTATCAAAGGCCCAACATTCAAGTATAACATTCCTAAAGATCCATTACAAGATGTTGGAGGCTCAATGACAAGGGCTAGGACCAAAGGAATGAAGCAAGCATTGAATTGTTTGATCTAAGACCTTCAAGAGATAGAGTCCATGTTGTTGATTAAGATCTCATCTCGTAAAGGTCCAAGAGGCATTGTCTTACTCCTTGAAGCGCAACATGAAGTGTCCAAGGGCCCACATAGATTCCAATTCAAATGATGGGAGACCCAATAGGAACTTGTCCTAGAGAACCTTCAACAAGATGGAACTATACCCAAGAACGACTAAAATCAAACACACGGAAGCATAAGAAACAAAATTGAAAAGATACAAATGGAAAACAAAGAGGAAAGGGGTTAGAAGAATGTTGGTCAATGGAAAGAATCCTAAGAGGACTTGTCTCTTAGAACCCTACTTTTTTTCCAGATAATTTGAAGTTCACACAAATAAATATGGAAACGAAAAAATGCAAAGCAATTTTCAGAAGCTGGACACTCTCAAATTTCAACTTAGTGTAACTTGCTCTAGAGAGCTTAGATTTGAATGATTCTAAAGCGACGAGAAAGAAGAGATTCTTAACTTGAAGAAACACCTATTATTCATCCAAAAACTCAACAAAAAGTGAACAAAATAGTGGATAAAAATGGATAGAGAAGAACAAAAATAAACAACAAAAGGATAGTTATTTGAAATCTAGCAACCAAAGTGCTCTGATACCAAATGATAGGAGACCCGATAGGAACTTGTCCTATAGAACCTTCAACAAAATGGAACTATGCTTGAGAACGGCTAGTATCAAACACACACGGAAGCATAAGAAACAAAATTGAAAAGATAGAAATAGAAAACAAAGAGAAAAGAGGTTAGAAGAATGTTGGTCAATGGAAAGAACCCTAAGAGATCTTGCCTCTTAGAACCCTAGCAAGAATGTCGGTCGATAGAAAGAACTCTAAAAGAACTTGTCTCCTAGAACACTAACCTTGGAACTCCACAAAGGAAGACCACTCCTTCGATAAGTCAAGTATTCTCAAAGAATACAAAGAAGGCAAGAATGCTCTCAATAATACTCAATATTATTTTTGAATGAAAAATCCCCTTCAAAGTATATAGAGGGTGCCGATTTATACGAAAAATTTCCTAACTTAATTTCCTAAAGAAGAAACTAAATAAAAGGAAACAAATCAATCCATAAAAGGAAACAAAATAAACTTAGAAAGGTGTTAACTAGATGACCTTATTTCAAGGAAAACAAAAAAGGAAACTAATTAAAACATGATCTGAACATATTGGACCTTATAGATCACGTCCTCCTTATTTTAAATGGCACATGGTTGTCACATGGTATTTTAAGTGAGTTCTCCCAATTGGACTCCATGTGGGCCTTTGGACATTTCATGTTGGGCTTCAAAGAGTAAGATAGTGCCTCTTGGACCTTTATGAGATGAAATCTGACTCAACAAGATGGGCTCTATCTCTTAAAGGTCTTGGATTAAATAATTTAATGTTTGCTTCATTGTTTTGGCCCTAGCTCTTGTCATTTGGCCTCCAACATCTTGTAATGATCTTTAGGAACGTTAGACTTGAATGTTGGGCTGGTGATACGAGAATTTCGTCTATCCCCTTTCCTTGTACATTCAGACTTTAAATTTAATCCAATTTCAGCTCCTAACCCTCCTTTTGCAAGCAAATCATGTCCTAGGCTTCCTTGAGGCGGATCACACCATTTATGCTTCTCTACTTTTCTTTCACATGCCTATGGTTCTCTATCATTCCTTACCTTCTCGAAAGGATTTGTCCTCGAATCTGCTGCATCAAAAAGGGATAAACTAGATACATTGAATGTAGCACTAACATTACCATAGGAGCTAAGCATATCAATTTTATAAACATTATCATTAATCCTTTCTAAAAGTTGAAAGGGGCCATCTCCTCTTGATTGTAGCTTAGATTTCCTTTGTTTTGGAAATCTCTCCTTTCTCAAGTGCACCCAAACCTAATCACTAGGTTTAAATATAACACGCCTTTGGCCTTTAGTCGCTTGCTTTACATATTGTTCATTTCTCCTCTCAATGTTGGCTTTAACTGATGGCGTGGTGTTGGCTATGGTGGCTGGTAACGGTGGAAATGGTGACTGGTGGTGGTGATTTGAAAATTGGACAGTCTTAGTTTTACGAGTGAAAACAAAATAGTCAATTTCTAACTCATGTTCTGGATGATTGGATAGGTCAAATGGGATGAAATTGGATGTCAAATTGAAGTTCAAGATGTGGACTACAACTTTGGTGAAGGAATCATGGAAAGACAATGTCTAGAAAAAAAGTTATGAATTTTCTTGATATATTGGTTCTGGATTAGGAAAGTGCTGAAACTGCGGGCTCAATAATTAGGCGATTTCAAAGTGCATTTCTGTGCAAATGACTGGGAATTTGGGAGTGATTCTTGAGGCTACATTGAAGTTCAATAAATTAACTACAACATTGATGAAGGAAATTTCTCGATCTGAAGAGTAGAAAAAAGATATGAATTTTCTTGAACAGGTCCTTCTAGAAATGGAAAGCTGGAATTATGGAAATCAGCTGGCAAATTCAATGGGTGAAAGATAGGTGATTGTTTTTGGAAACAAACAAAACCCTCTAGTTTTTGGAAACTAATAAAACCCAAATGATTACATTGAATTGAAAATGCAAATTCTCTCTCAATTTGATGAAAATGATCTGAATCTAATGAGAGTTTTTATAATGCAATATATAAGGAAATAAAAGCAAATGAAAGGTCATGAAGGAGAACCACATGTTGGTTTCTCTTTAGCCATTAAAACAACAATAAAATGACATATTTAAGGAAACTAAGTAATTAACATTAAGCTGGTAATTTAAGTCTCATAAGGGACAAATAAAACAAGATAATGCATTTTATTCACCAAATATCTTCAGCCAAAATTGAGCTGCACTTGGGCTAAGATCTTGGGCTTCAAATATCATCAAAGAGTGCAACATAAGCTTGGCTTTTCTACCGAAATAACATCAGGAGAATGGGCTTCAAAAATCATACATTTGTGAGTCCCAAAGGGCTTGAGTAAAACCTGTAGCTTTAGGCTTAAATTTGGCTCTTCCTCAAGCTCCTCTTCTCCAACCGAATCACTACCATTTGAACTTGTTGGACCAAGACCCATGTTAGAAATGTCTTCCAAGGCAGCACTTGATGGACCTCCATCACTTTAGCATGCAAATCCTGCACAAACTTAGCCTTTTTCATACCGTTAAAGTTAGTAAACTCATTTGAAGGCAATGGAAGAATTTTCAAAGGAGCCAAAGGATTAAACCCATAAACAATCTCAAAAGGAGAAAATTAAGTAGAATAATGAATAGCATGATTATAAGCAAACTCAATGTGTGGGAGACACTTTTCCCAATTCTTCAATTTCTTTTGGATGATTGCACACAATAATGTAGTCAAAGTTCTATTTACCACTTCAGTTTGACAATCCGTTCGGAGATGCGCAACAGTAGAAAACAAAAGTTTAGTGCCAAGTTTATTCCATAGAGTTCTCTAAAAGTGACTAAGAAATTTCACATCTCTATCACTCACAATAGTCTTTTGGAAACCCATGCAATCTTACAACCTCTTTAAAGAACAAGTCAACAATATGAATAGCATCATTGATTTTAAAACAAGCAATAAAGTGAGCCATCTTGCTAAATTGATCAACCACCACAAAGATGCTATCCTTTCCACTAAACAATCTAGGAAATCCAAGCACAAAGTCCATAGATATCGACCAAAGGATGAGAGGGGACGGGTAAGGGAGAATATAGACCATATGATTGAACTTTAGATTTTGCATGCCTATAAGTAATACATTTAGCACAAAAAGAAACAACATCCTTTCTCATGTTAGGCCAATAAAAATGTTCATGCAAAAGAGCTAAAGTTTTCTTAACACCCCCATCAATCCACCACCATGTGTCTCTCTAACAAGTAATTCACCCATAGAGTAAGATGGAATGCAAAGTTTAACTTTTTTGAATAGAAATCCATCAAATTTATAGAAATTATCAATACCATGTTTTGCACAATATTTCCAAATTTTTGCAAAGTCATAATTAGATTTATAAATGCCTTTCAACATCTCAAAACGAAGTAATCTAGCATGCATAGAGGTAAGAAGAGAGTATCTCCTAGAAAGAGCATCAGCCACAATGATTTCTTTCCTTCATTTATGTTTAATAACATAAGCAAAAGTTTCAATAAATTCTAGCTACCTAAAATGTCTCTTGTTCAATTTACCTTGGGACTTTAGAAATTTCAAACTTTCATGATCAGAATGAATGATAAATTCTTTTGGCCACAAGTAATGCTGCCAAGTCTCTAAAGACCTTTTTAAAGCATACAACTCTTTATCATAACTGAAGTAATTTAAAGTAGCACAACTTAGGTTTTTCACTAAAATAAGCAATGGTTTTAGAATACTACATTAAAACAACACCAATGCCTATTCCAAAAGCAACACATTCAACCTTAAAAAATTTAGAAAAATCAGGAAGAATAAGAAGAGGAGCATTGGTCAAATTTTCTTTCAAGTTGTTAAAAGCAACCTGTTGTGAATCACCCCATTTAAAAATCACATTCCTTTTTACCATTACATGCAAAGGGGCAGCAATAGTAGGGAAGTCCTTCACAAATCTCCAATAAAAGCTTGCCAAGACATGGAAGCTTTGAACTTCATTCGCATTCTTAGAAGTTGGCCATTCTCTAATTGCCTTCAGTTTCTCTTCATCAACTTGAAGTCCTTTAGCACCTACAATAAAACCAAGAAATACAACAGTATCCATGTAAAAAGAACAATTTTCTAAATTGGCATAAAGCTTATTATCTCTCAAAAGTCCAAACACATCATGCAAGTGTTTCACATGATCATCTAAACTCCTGGAATACACTAGAATATCATCAAAATAGACAACTAAACACTTTCCAATAAAAGGATGAAACATATGATTCATCAAATTCATGAAATTATTAGGTGTATTAGTCAAGCCAAAAGGTGTAACTAACCACTCATACAACCCAAAGTAGTTTTTCACTCATCACCCTTTTTTATGTGAATTTGATGGTAGCCACTTCTAAGATGAATTTTAGAAAATATACAAGCACCATGCAACTCATCAAGCATATCATCTAAATAAGGGATAGGGTAACGATATTTCACCGTGATTTTATTGATGGCTCTGTAGTCAACACACATTCTCCATTTGCCATCTTTCTTAGGAACAAGTACAACCGGACAGCACATGCACTCAAGCTTTATCTCACAAAGCCCTTTTTCATAAGCTCTTCAACTTGTCTGTGGATCTCCTTAGTTTCTTTCATATTGGATCTATACACAGGCCTATTCAGAATTAGAGCTCCAGGAAGGAAGTCTATATGGTGCTCAATGCCTCTCAAAAGGGGCAATCCATCGGGAATGTCCTCTGGAAATAAGTCGCTAAAGTCCTGCAACAAACACAAAACACTGGATTGTAAAGATAGATCAAGCTCATTAATAGTTAAGAAAACATCTTTATATAAAAGTATATAAGATTCTTCACATTTTAAAGCTCTCTTGATCTCACTTTTTCCAATAAATAAAGTCACTCTCTTTTCTTCATTTTTCCACTCGTTTTATATTCTCTCTTTTAATTTGCATTCTTTCTCAATCCTCACTTGATCCTCGTAAGCTTGAATGGGCCTAAGAGGTTTCAGCACAATATTTTTACCATGGAAAGGAAAAGAATAACAATTTTTGTATCCATCATGCATAACTTTTCTATCAAATTGCCATGGCTACCAAGCAAAAAATGTCCAAAATATATAGGTGCAATATCACATAAAATCTCATCATGATACTTGCCAACAAAAAATGCAACCATCACTTGTTTGGTGACTTTCACCTTAGCACAATCATTTAGCCATTGCAATTTATATGGTCTAGGATGTTTCAAAATAGTCAAATTAAGCTTGTCAATAAGTAAAGTGCTAGCAATATTGGTACAACTTCCATTATCTATGATCATGCTACAAACTTTACCATTAATGAGACACTTTGTATGAAAGAAGTGCTCACGTTGCTTTTCTTCAAGATCTTCTTTTGGTTGGATATTAAGAGCACAGCCACAAAGGCTTCACCAACCTCAGCATCACAATCAACATCAGAAGCATCCGTTAATGGAGGCACATCATCAAAATCATCACTGTCACTACTTTCACTAGCAACATCACCATTCTCAAACAAAATCATAATTCTTTTGTTAGGGCATTGAGAAGCAATATGAACAAAACCTTGACATTGAAAGTACTTAACTTTATAACAAGGATTAGAAGAAGAAGAGGGTTTAGAGTCATTTCTACCCTTAGGATTTGGAGTAGAGAATTTAGGCTTACTTTCCTCCTTTGGCTTGATGTCTCCCTTGGATTTGAAGAAA
>JAOQMS010098959.1:0-18699 GCA_027563885.1 Erythroxylum longipes | reverse complement strand
ATTTCCATGCTTGATAATCTAATAAAATAATTAAAATAAAATAAAAATATAAAAATCCTAAAAGCGGGATCCAACAGGAAGCATTCCGTTCCAAGATCCTACAATCGTGGGAATCATGCCATCGTGGGATGTTTTATCCAAGAAACTATGCGGGGTTTAATTAAACTTTAGGTTTTCTAGACTATATAAGATATTAAACCCCCATGGATGAAGGAGAACGTGATACCTTTATAGAGAAGAGCCTTTTTGAGTGAAAAATACAAATTTAGAGTCTTGAGGAAGGTGGAGATTCAAGGATCATCAATCACAATTGGGAAAATAACACATCAATACTAGCATTTCCTAATTTTAGAAAAGAATAGAAGAAGTTTTCTTTATTCAATTTTATGTCATTTTAATCTCTTCTAGTCATTGTAAGATGGAATATTTAAATGTTGGTGATGTTATAGAGACCATGAGTTGCTGATTTGTTTTTATGGATTACTTTTAAATTATCTTGTCAAACTCCTATTTTATTGAATTGAATGAAAGATGTCTTTGATGAATGTTGATTATATTTATACCTTGCAATAAATTGAGAGATTGAGTTGGGTAATCTGTGTAGGATTGTACAATGAGAGTTGGCAACCTATAGACTTACATTAATCACATTAATTGATTAGTTAGAAGAGAGATCTAAGCTAATTCAATTGATCATCTATAGAATAACTTAATAACTAGTTGAATTGGTGGAGTGATTGGGTAGATTGAGACATTGCTTAATCAACTTCATTTAATTTGATTAGGGACAATTAATTACACCTTAAGAGAGGGTAGCTAATATAATTGGGCATCTTAGGTGAGACACAATTCAATTAATAAAATAAGAGGAAGACAAGAAAGGGAGAAAGTGATCCTTAGTTGTTTAAACCTTGAATTCCAATTTTCTGCATTTTGGTATTATTAATTGTTCATTGTTAGTCATTTAATTTTAATTTTATTTTTCAGTTTATTCTCATTAAACAATTTTGTTTTTTAAACAAAGTTTAATCTGAATTAAGTGGTGTCTCAGCATCAATCCTTATGGGATCGATATCCGCTTTTTAACTTCAAGTCACGACCCGTATACTTGTACTTTTAGCGTAAAACTAGTAGACTGTTTTGTAAAAATTAATCAACACATGTACAGGTACAACCGATCCTGACCACTAACTGATGTCTGATTTGCAGTAGCTATAATCCAATTAGTCTAGCCAGATCTCCTCTGAGCCTGAAAATCAACAATATTATTTTGATGAGCTTGCGAGCTCAGTGAGTGAACAGTCCTCATGTACTCATTCATATCAAAACATAAGGATAATTCCATAAGCAATTGTATCATCAAATAATGAATATAACATCACATTTCATCATACCTTATCAAGCACATCAAATTTATCATCCTTACATAAGTATATCAAGTAAATTCACATTTCATGTCACAACATATACTCATTTAATTTTCCTCTGTATATCAAACAATTCAATAATTCATTATAATTCAATTATAAGATACATGTAAGGATGTGTATGTAAGTGCACATGTGACTCTGTTCATTTATACTTTGTTATGACTGAGCGTCTTTTTACTGTCCCATATTTGTTATAGATACCGAGCTCATTTTATAACTATCTTGTATTCATTGTGGATACCGGGCTCATTAATAATATGAGCCTGTGGCTCTTTATGTGAATTTTTGAGCTTTCACTGTCACTCCGGTCATAACTCCTTTATCTAATCATTCATATCAATTTGATGAAATACATCATTTCACAAAATGTACTATCAATATATTTCATTTATTGCGCACAGTCATTTTCACATATTCATCGGATCTAAGTACAACATTCAACCTTATTTAAGTACACATATTTCTCAAGATTCACATTCTATTAGGAAACACTCTCAGTATAATCTCAAATACCAAACTTCTTAGACAATAAATGTCCAAAATTACCATAGTCACATTAACAACAGTTCAATAGCTAAAATTTAAACAGAACACATAAATCATAGTGAGAAAATACCTAGTTTGACTCACAGTACGCTCCATATTAGATATTGCCTTGACAAACCGGCAATGTCTGGATGTTGACGTTCAATCTTGTGTATCTATCTTCATGCAATACACATATTATACACATTAGTAAATTAATAAATTATACAAGTATTCAATCATACACATGTATATGTGGCATGTTCAATGTACGCTCAATTTGACTATTCCCAGGTATGTATCCTAAATCACAAGTCATGATCATTCAAACGTTATAACTTGTATATGTTTAGTTTGCATTTAGGTTTATACCTCAAGAACACTTGCTTATTCTAAATTCATCAATCGTACTTTCACTAATCCTTTTATAGCATATATAATCACACAATATCTAAATTTTCATTCATTGATACCTAATACACCTTACTCATCTCCTTTAGTTCACAATTGCATCTTTAAGAACACCTTCATTCTTATAATACTTATAAATTCCAGATTTTTAATGCATTTATCAATCAATCCATTCCTTATTTTATAACCTCAATTAATAATCTAAACTTATCAAACATTTAACCAATTAACCAAGCCTCAAACTAGGTTCATTTCAAGCCTCAATCAAGTCTGAATGTACTAAAGTAAAGTAGCTTATCTTTAATCACATAAAAGAGAAAAGTTCATGTCCAATGCCTTCCCCACAATCGTAGAGGCCTTCCCACGATCGTGGGATGTGTTATTCAAAAATATTTTCATCCCTTTCGTGGCATGTGTTATCCAAAAATATTTTCATCCCTTTCCTTCAAAATTATCCAGATCTTAACCCTTATATACTACACAACACATCTTCTTCATAGTTCATCATTTATACCACAATTCCTCATCATTATCACCTTAATTCTAACTTAAGATCATCCATACAACAATCTATAAACTATTGTTTATCATTTACAAAAAAACATAACACAAATGTATCCCTTTCTTCGTTAACATTCTAGCACTCATCAAACACCATTATCACTATCAATCCATCCTTAAACAATCACCATTTATGTTTTTATTAAAACAAGCCATGAA
Organism: Erythroxylum longipes; assembly: GCA_027563885.1. NCBI lineage: Eukaryota > Viridiplantae > Streptophyta > Magnoliopsida > Malpighiales > Erythroxylaceae > Erythroxylum > Erythroxylum longipes. The sequence continues at coordinate 15,613 of JAOQMS010098959.1, read as the reverse complement.
GAACATTATTATACTTACTTGTTTAACTTAAAAACTCCTCAAATAATAAGTTAACCTAGCCCCTCCAAGCGTATATGATCATCACTATTTTAAGGAGGAATAGGTTAGGTTTTCATGAACAGGGTGAAGACAACAAGATTTTGGAGTGGTAAAGTGTTGAATGTTAACAACTCACATTGTGAGTGTAGAGTATGGTGTCATAAATGAAGAAAGAGAAGAAAAGAGCATGTAGCAAAAATTAGAAATGAAAGATGGTCTTTCATATGTGTATAACATGTGGATGTCGTGAATTGCAAGTGTATGGCAAGTGTTATGACACTTTTCATAACACTTGTCAATTAAAGAACCAAGCTACATTCTTTTACTTATAGTATGAAATGTCAGTTAATAATTGGTCCATTTTTTTGTTAATCTCCAAGACATTTGTCATTGAATTATCTAAGCCATTTGTCACTCAATCCTAATGCCACGTGTCATTTATTTCTACTACAATGTGTCAGTTATTTTTACTGTCATGTGTCAATTATCTTGCCACTTGACATTTTTCCTAGTCCAAAAGTACACATTAATTCATAAATCTCCGAATTGTAACAATTAATTCCAAATTACTAATTATAATCCATCAATTCTTATCAATGGTAAATCAAAGTACAAGACATTAGAAATGTACATTCATATCACATTCATTATGCTCAGTCATTTATCATATTCACCTTAGTTTCATACTCTGGATTATGTCAATTAAGTGCAATTTGTCTAACTCACAATTCATGTTTGCATGCTAGTATTATGCATTTGAACACAATCATAAAATCATGTCATAAATGTACCAAATTCATTCTATATGATGCCACTCACGTGGCTCAGTAGTCTAATATTTTAAATCTTTTAACAATCAAAGAGACGGGATACTACAATTCTCCCCCTCTTTAAGGCATTTTGTCCTCGAAATTCTTAACTAACTTATTCGATAGATGGGGTAATATTGTCTCATGTTTTTTATTCAATTTCCCAATTGACTTCTTCTCTCGCATGATTTTCTCCAATCATTCGATTCCTTATATTCCTAAACGACTTATCCTGATGTCTGACCATTCTTACTGGTTTCCCCACATAATTCAAATTATTTGCAATCTTAACTTCCTGAGCTAGTAACACATACCTCAAATCTAACTTGTACCTACTGAACATACAACCATAGAATACATTATGGTCCTAAGTCCCTCTACCAATAGAAATAGTCTCATCTTAAATTCAAGAACCCAATAACGTAGTTTGGATACTTTACAACAAACAAAATACATGACTCTCTATAGTATATTCAGCTTCTCGTGCTTAAGCCTCATATCTATCCAACTCCAATATTTACTTCTAGTTCGTTTAATATTCATTCATTCCTAGAAATGGAACATTTTGTTTATATGATACAATTTGGTGAAAGTCTTCATCAAAAGAAGATTTCTCTCCTCAATCATCAGAACTATTTATGTAATCCTTATTAGTCAGCTATGTTCATCATCACTTTTAGCCATTCTTAATACCTCAGTAAGATCAATTACTATCATATCTTACATGATTATAATGTTCTATATATTAAATCTAAAAGAAGTAGTAGGCATGTTCATTTACTCATATGCTTAGGTATCTATCATCATGATCATTACATCTATCTAGAGATTTATTTTTGAAAAGTCACCAATTAATATCTTAAGCTGATGATACCTTGATCTAAAGTGATTCTAGATAACATTTAAGAATTCTATGACTATACAAAAGTTACTTCTCCTTACTAATTACCATTTCAATACATCCATATAAATCCATGCTTCCATTACGCTACTCTGATTCACTTCAGAATTTTAATTATGGGGACTATGACTTAAGAGCATTTAATATGTCATAGATCACTCTCTGTACCATATCCCAACATATAATACATATGTGCTCAATAACATCATTTTCCAAGGTAACCACATTATTGGATGTGTACTCATAATAACTGAGCAATTTAATCTTGAGGACTTCTATATATATAGCTATCAGTTATTTCATCTTACATAATTATGTTTTCCATTAATTCAGCAATATAAGTTACATAACCATCATGAATTTTTGATATTAGATCCAATGATATAACCTTATACTAAATCATAAACTCTTAACATGATAATTAAACAACCATTCTAGTTCTAAATTTAACCTTTCAAGGTCATAGTAAATTTTTATTTCGTCGAACTTTTCTTGTACACTTTAAATCTTATCATTTCCACCTGTATCAATCAATCCAGGAAAATGTATTCACGTCCACATCAATTCAAAGCATATAACCACAACATAATACTGATATCATATTCGCTGATATAACCATAAATATAAACACACTGACTTTATGTTTAACATATCAAACCATATAGTATCTTTTATTTCAAGATATCAATGATATGAATGGATTTTTCTATATTTTTATACGTTATGTCATTTGAATTCAATCCTATTTTTTGTGTTTAATTTCTCATTTTGTGTTCCTATTAATTTTACATGTAGATTTAACGATGGAAAACAAATATAAAGTTAAAGCAGGAAACGACAGTGGTCAGGGTGTTATGCTATGAAATTTTTTTTAATATTTATAACCTCAGCGTAATACCTAAGGTATCATTCCCACGAGAAGGTTAATCTAGTCCTAAAATCTAAGGCTAGAGACTATTAAACAAATATTTAACAAACAATAAATTTTAACATGAGGACTAACTAAGCCAAATAACCAAATCAACTAATAAAACAATAATTGACAATTAACACTTAATTAAAAACAATCACAATGATGATTGACAATTTTAAATAACAGTTAATGGATATTTATCGATTTGTTGAACAATGATCGCACACCCTCAAATTACACCTAATGAGTTTACCGAAAGAGAGAAAGGGAAAATTATCTATCTTTAACGCAACCTAACCTATTACTATTTATCGAATTAACGATTCTAGATGATCCTAGGTCAAATACTCTCTCTCAAGTTATAATTGAACCCCTAAAGCATAAGCCCTAATCTGATTATGGGAAGTTGTAACCTCTCAGTTACTAACCTATCCAAAACCTAATTAGTTCTTAACTTCTCTAATAAACAATTGGAAACCTAAATGTGATCTCTCTACACAAGATTTACCAATTAGATTTAATTCTGAATTTATTAATTTACCTAACTCTCGTTAGCTTAAATTAATTGCTTTCTCTTGATTCACCCTCTCAGTTTATTATCAAGATATTATGTGCAGAATAAATCACAATTAATTCCAAAAACACATAAAATAATCAGATTTCAATAGATCAACAATAATAATCCAAATGTGAGTAAAGAACAACCACAATGCAAGTCTATAATCAACTATATATCCCAATTCTATAATTAAATAAAACTGAAATATATAGTAACAAAACTCGACGGGATGATGGGAGGTTGCAACTTCAGAAAGCTTCTTAATTTGGGAAGCACGTCGTGTCTGCGTGGTCTTCCTCTTCTCTCTTCCTTCGTCTCTTTCTCGATCTCTCAAGTTTCTCTTTTAGGGTTTCATTTTTGGTGGTTGATTAAGGTTTTTCCAAGGCTGCTTCTTCTGTCCCTAATGTTATATTTATACTTTGGAAGCCCTAGGGTTGATTCGGGGTTGAAATTGTCTTAAAAGTAATGCAAAAGTTGAGTTTTAGTGTCAGCTTGACGCAGGCCACGATCGTGGCTAACGCCTAACCCTCTCTGCTAAGATTGTGGCACAAAGTGCACGATCATGGCCTGGTTCAGAGCTCTCAGTCATGATTATGACCTAAAGTGCACGATCGTGGCCTAGGTTCTATCAGCTCACCTCTTTCTATCACAATTATGGCCTGTTGTGCCACGATTGTGGGCCATGTTTTTTGCTCAAAACTCTTCGAAACTTCTCTGTTCGTCTCCGTTTACCCTGAAACACTAACAAACCCATCAAGGTCCCTCAAAAATATAACATTTAAGATCAAAGACTCATACTAACCCATAAAAGCACTTAAACACATAAACTAACACAATTAAAACATAAATACACACTAAACACTCAAATTAACGTTAAATATTTAACAAATTGAACCCTAAAATATCATGCAAATCACAACTATCAACATCCCCAAACTTAAAGGTTTGCTTGTCCTCAAGCAAACAAAACAACAAACACACAACACACAATGCAATAATGAGGCAATGGCTTCAACTTCATGAAATAAAATTAATCTTAAACATTTTCATACAAGTTATATTTAATCATTAACATGCAAAATTTATGTCTAGGGGCTTTAAACTAAATATACAAATCAATAGAGATCTAAGTGTTAATTTATTTACCCTTCTCAATTGTACACACACATTAATAATTCTTTGGTCCTTCAGACTCTGTAACTGTTCCTAAGTATATTTTCATGAAAAGTCAAGCTTATTACAAGTTCAATAGGTTTTATTAAAGAAACACATTTTTTTGTTTTTAAATAGACTTAGTCTTTTTACACGGAGGCAAACATTGGTAATGAATGTCGATCCGGTTATGCAACTAAGTCATGTTTTTATTAAATAGCTTGGTTGAAATGTCATATAGCTTTTTTACGCGAAGGCACATATTTATAATGCATGTTGATCCGATTACTTAGCTATATCATATTTTCACTGGCTACTAGCTCTATTTATAACCCGAAGGCCAACAGAATAGTGATTTATTTAACAAAAAAATACTTACTCTTTTTATATTTATTTTTAATAACCTACCTTGTTTTTTAAACTACTCATTTATATGAAAATAATAGTTAAGCTACTTGAGTTGAAAGGCCTCAAATTATGAATGAATGTGACAACCTATAGGGTGTTAAATTTACACTGAATCCTTATTAAGCTGTATATTTATCTAAAGACTCCTATTTCACTAATTTTGTGAGATAATGATTATTTACAACCTAATATATTATGTTCAAGATTAATTAAATTTCACTCCATCTAAGACATTGACACATTCATACAGTTCACAAAATGTAGCCTAATAACTATCATACGGTATGAAAAGTCACATTCAAAAGCAAAACACATAACACTCCCCACACTTGAACAACACATTGTCCTCAATGTGTGAAGGGAACACACAAGCATATAAAAGAAAAGAAAAGACAAAAATTTAAAGTAACAGAAAAATAAAATAGAAATACACATAAAAATTAAAAATGAAGGTTAATTTGAAAAAGAAAAATAAATGGGTTAGACACAAATCCTATGGAGATTGAGGTGGTGATGGTGTCGAAGGTGGCAATTGAATGCCTTGAGCCTCAAAATATCTATGGATCCGACGGATATGTTGACTCTGACGTCTTTGTGTCTGGGCCATCTCCTTCACTATTCTGGTTTTTTCTGTGAGTGTCTTGTTAATTTCGAAAATTGCATCCAAAACTTCCTTCCAACCATGCTTTTCTTCCTCTTCCTTGGACTTTTCACTGGTAGAGTACTCCTCTGCTTGCTGCAGCGGGGCTGAACTTGAACTTGCCTAACTGGCCCTAATTCTGACATGTGTCTTCTAACAGATATCCCTAAGTTCCATGTTATAGGACTTAAGGATCTCAGCCCGCCATAAGTGATGATGGTTTAGGAATTTTGGGAGATAAACAGTTAATCAACTTCAGTCCACGCCAAAATATTCCGCAATGGTAGACACTATGTACCATATTCCTAGATTGTTGCTCCGTTTGCACGGAGTTACAACAATAGCATTAAGCACATATATGGATGTGCAAACTGAAATACTGTTGGTCTCGGTTTATAAAAATTTCCTTTATGGAACTCTTGTTGGTTTCAGTTTTGTCAAAAACTAACTGACGCATGAATTTGTGCAGAAACAAGTATTCGTGGGACCTTATAATGTGGTTATGAGCATTCTTATCCTGAAATTGTTCAAATCCAGTAAGCTCATTCCAATATTGAGAAGGAAGAAAGTCTTTATAATGATTGATGATGGAGGATTCGGGGAATCCACACATCTCGCACATGATTTCTACATTTAATTCATAGGCTCATCCACCCAACGTAAACCACAATTCTTTTGGATTCCTAGGGTCGTAGGTTAGGGAAGTGAAAATTTCCAGTGTAAGCTCCTGATAAATAGGAAATTGAAATCGTATGAATTGCACCCATTGGATCCTCTCATCTAGGTTTTCTACTCGCTCACACAACTCTAGACTATCGAGTGTGTCAAAGTCAAAGTACTGAGGAACTACAATTTGTCTAGCACGAAGGGATCAGAAACAAGTAGCTTCCTCCTCTGTGTAAATTGGGAAGGGCAAACCAAAGTCTACAGCTTAGTTTCTTCATTCACGTCCTGTAACTTGATGTCGTTCTTATGGCTCCGGCCAGGCTGATTGTTTAACGTGGCATAATTGGGTAGAATGTGGAAGAAAATTGGAAGGATGAAATTTTTAGAGAGACGTGAGAGCATTTGTAGGCTTGAAGTCTAGAGAGATAAAGTGAAAGTAAAAGTGAAGTTAGAACTAAATATATAGGTGTTAAAAGGGTAAAATGGTAAAATTTTCATTAAAAATTGCATGCTCGGATCCCTTATTCTGCATAGCCACATGCCACGATCGTGGCCTAATGACTTTCCACCACTTCTTGATTTTTCCTTTCTTTTTTCTCTTTCCAATCTTTCCAATTTCACTTCTTAATTCTTTTGTAGCCCCTTTTTACCTCCATTTACTTGCTTGCTCAAGTCATCCACTAATTCTGAAATCCTATTCCTTTTTTATTTTATTCAAAACAAAAATGATCCTAACTATGAAATTCAAATGTTATAAAAAAATAAACAAGAACTAATTCTTTTCCATGGGTTGCCTCCCATGCAGCGCTTCTTTTAACGTCAATAGCTCTATGCTCCTTTAAGCTTACGGTGGTCGGAATGAATGGTATGATGGTAGCGACATCATTAATCTCAAAGTTTGAACTTTAGCTACCATACTACAGTCCCCACCTTCCTTGCAATTCTCCTTTCCTCGCCTTCTTCCTCGCGAGCGCTTCTTCCTGAAAGCATTCCCAGGATCCTCGATATATTCCCATTCTCCTCAAGGTTTGGGTTCCTTGATATCTACTAGAGGTGAAGGGTAACCGTACTCTCTTCTATCCACCTTGAAGCTCAATTTCTCCTTTCATATTCGCAGAGTTAATTTGCCCCATCGAAATCAATGATTGAATGTGTAGTCGTCAAGAACGGTCGTCCAAGAACTATCGGGGTGTCCCTATCTTCCCTAATGTCTAGTATATATAAGTCTGTTAGAAAGATATATTTATTAACTTTTACCAGCACATCTTTTATAATCCCCATCAATTTATGCATTGTTCTGTTGGCCGTCTTTACCAAAAACCTGGTGGGTACTAACTCTCGTAACCCCAGGTTCAGACTAAAAGTGTAGGGCATCATATTTATACTCGCACCCAAATCTGCGAATGCCCTATCTATGATGATTCTATTGATACTGTAGGAGATGAAAAAGTCCCTTTGGTCTTCTTTCTTCTGCGCGATGTTGGGGTATTTTTCCGATACTTGCTCCTTAACCTTCTTTTTGACAGATTCCTTTAATCTGAGCTATATCTGTAGTTATTCCGTCACTTCCTCAACATTATTAGATCCAATCTCCTACAATTGCCTCGCTGCCCTCTTTGCATATCTTCTGTTGCTACATAATAAGGAATAGAAATACACGTCGAGTTGCCTTAAGTGACTAGATCACGAGCTCACTTAGAAAGTCTTCTTTATTTTCTTAACTTTCTCCTTCATCTTCTCCTACCTTTACCTTCTTAGGTTCCTTATCTTGTGTTTTGTTGATTACAATGATCCATTCTTTCGGATTAGACTCAGGTTTGCTTGGAAGAGTTCCAGTATTCTTAGTAGACATTGCTTCTACAAGTTAGCCTACTTGGACTTCTAGATTACGTATGGATGAGGCATGGTTCTTCGTGACTTGATCGAATTTAATTTCGAGCCTATGTGGTTCCTTCATGCCTCCAATATTATCCAAAATCTTATCTAACTTTGATTTCATCGAGCTCACTTTATCTTGCTGGAAACTCGATTATCCTTGAGGACTGCACTGTCCTCCATTATTATTTGACCAAGAGAAGTTATGGTGGTTCTTCCACCTAAGGTTGTAGCTGTTTCAGTAATGATTATTGCCCCCTCCTTGTCCATATTGTGCCCCCATATAATTCACTTGCTCCTGACTATCCTCCTTCATCAAATAACACTCCACGGTATCATGGTCTATCTGGCCACAGAGCTCACACTTCAACTGTGCGGCCTTCACCTGAGCTAAGGTTGATGCCTTTATGTTGTTTAGTTGTCACGTCAGGTGGTCGATCTTCACTTCCATCTCTGTCATCTGATTGACCGTGACAATTCCCTTCTACTCTCTGAAAGTAGCAGGTTGCCCTCTTTGCTCATTCGTCTATAAAAAACTGTTACTCGCCATCTGCTCAATTAGCTCCTCTGCTTCATTAACAGTCTTTCACATGAAGGATCCTCCTGACACTGCATTGATTGTGCCTCTTGTTGGTGGGTTAACTCCATTGTAGAAGGTTTGCAAAAGGAACTCCTTCGGTACGTTACGATATGGGCACTTCCTTTACAGATCCTTGTATCTTTCTGATGCTTTATGGATTGATTCCCTATCTCCATATTGGAAATTAGTTATTTCCTTAATTATCTTGGTGGTCTTGTTCAATAGGAAATACTTGTCCAAAAAGGCACGCACAAGTTAATCCTATGTCGTGATGTTGGCTGGGCTCAATGAATGGTACCAAGCTTTTGCTCTATCTTTAAGAGTGAAAGGAAACAGTCTGATTCGAACCGCATCCTCTGACATCTGATGATACCAAAAAGTATCATATATCCCAAGAAAAGTCACGATGTGTACATTGGTATCCTCGTTTGCCAATCCATAAAATTACACATTCTGTTGAAGCATATTGAGGAAGGTCAGCTTTATCTCGAATGAAGCTGCTTGAACAAGTGTCCTAGCCACTCTTTGGTTCATAGCACTGAACCCCAGCCTTATGAAGTCCACCAGGGTTCTTTGTTGTCAGCCTTGGTTCACTCTGTGGTCCATGTTCTATGGGAATTCCTCAGCTATTTTCGATTTTCCAATCTCTTCGTCTTCTTCTTGCTGAGCTTTCCTAAGAGTTCGTTCCAGTCAGTTGATATCTAAATCTAAAATCTGCACTGCACAACTCCAACCTCTCGTGACTCTTGTGTTCATGTAAGAGCACGATTTTGAAATAAAAATTAAAGAACGGAAAAAATTAAAAAGTAATCTAAATTCCTTAAACTATAGAACTAAACTATAGCCTCCCCGGCAACCGTGCCAAAAAACTTAATCAGGGTGTTACGGTATGAAAAAGTTTTAATATTTATAACCTTGATATTTTTACAAATGCATGGGTCATTCACGTAGTACCTGAGGTATTGTTCCCACGAGGAGGGTTAATCTAGTCCTAAAATATAAGGTCGGAGACTATTAAACAAATATTTAATAAACAATAAATTTTAACACGAGCACTAACTAAGTCAAATAACCAAATCAACTAATAAACCAATAATTGACAATTAACATTTAATTAAAAGCAACCACGATGACGATTAACAAATTTAAATAACAATTAATGAAAATTTATCGATTTGTTGAAAAATGATTGGACACCCTTAAATTCCACCTAATAAGTTTACTAAAAGAGAGAAAGGGAAAGTTATCTATCCTTAATGTCATCCTAACCTATTATGATTTATCGAATTAATAATTCTAGATGATCCTAGGTTCAATTACTCTCTCTCAAATTATAATTGAACCCTAAAGCATAAACCCTAATAAGATTATGGGAAGTTGTAATCTCTTAATTACCAACCTATCCAAAACCTAATTAGTTTTTAGGTTCTCTAACAAACAATTGGAAACCTAAATGTGATCTCTCTACACAAGATTGACCAACTTGATTTAATTCTGAATCTATTAATTTACCTAACTCTCGTTAGCCCAAATTAATCATTTTCTCTCGATTCACCCTCTCAGTCTATTATCAAGATATGAAGTGTGGACTAAATCACAATTAATTCTAAAAACACATAAAATAATCAGATTTTGTTAAATCAACAATAATAATCCAAAGGTGAGTATAGAACATCAACCACAATGTAAGTCTATAATCAACTATATATCCCAATTTTATAATTGAATAAAACTGAAATATATAAGAACAAAACTCGATGGGATGATGGGAGGCTACGACTTTGAAAAACTTCTTAATCCGGGAAGCACTTCGTGTCTGCATCGTCTTCTTCTTCTCTCTTCCTTCGTGTCTTTCTCGATCTCTCAAGGTTCTCTTTTAGGGTTTCGTTTTTAGTGGCTGATCAAGGCTCTTTCGAGGTTGCTTCTTCTATCCCTTAATGTTATATTTATACTTTGGAAGCCCTAGGGTTGATTCAGGGTCGAGACGGTCTAAAAAGTCTTGTGAAACTTAAGTTTTAGTGTCAGAGTGCAAGATCGTGGCTTGGTTCAGAGCTCTCTATCACGATCGTGACCTAAAGTGCACAATCATGGCTTGGTTCTGTCAGCTCGCTTCTTTTTGTCATGACTGTGGCATAACCATGTTTTTGGCCCGAAACTTTTCGAAACTTCTCTGTTCTTTGCCGTTTACCCTGAAACACTAACAAACACATTTAGGTACCTCAAAAATATTACATTTAAGCTCAAAGACTCATATTAGCCCATAAAAACACTTAAAACACCTAAACTAACACAATTAAAACATAAATACACACTAAACACTCAAATTAATATTAAATACTTCAAAAATTGAATCCTAAAACATCACGCTAATCACAATTATCAGATAGTAAAGAGGAAGAAAAACGAACAACAGAAGGTTATTTCTTGTGAACAGCTCCATGCATAGCGTGAATTAAATGGTAGCAGTCCCTCAGCTAAACAATGTAGCAGTGTCTGCGAAACGTCGACATTCAACATAAGGAGGCTTTTAAAAGAGTTAAACACAAGTGGTAAATGCTAGCGTTTAACACTACACTGCAGAAGGGGTGAGACATGTGCAGAAGGTATGGACCAAAAACCTTTAACATTATTCGTCACATCAAGCTACAGGAGAAGAGAGTGGCGGCAGAGAAAATAGAGGAGTGGCAATAGAAAACATAATAGAGTGGTAGTAGAGAGAGAGTGAAACAAAGGAGTGAATAGTGATGGTTGCCAAACCTTAAAATTTAATTGTCCCATCAATGAATAGTAGCTAAGAGAAGCTTGCGGAAAAGTGTAAACAACCAAAGGGGGCTTCGATTGGGTATGATTTTTGTGAGGCTTAAGGTTTTTTTTGGAGACCCATGGAAGGCTAAATGTCTTAAAACCGGTTCGGAGGCGACATTGATGCTGATGACCCAGGTTATGCATTTTTTTATTGTTTTGTTATTTCTTTCTCTCATTAGGAATTGATTATGTTATCTTGTGTTTATTAGATTAGGTATTGAATGATGATGATTTTAATGCTATATTGAATCGTTTTTCATGAAAACCTATTGCCAGAATTGAATGTAATACATAATTGTTATATTCCTGATTCATGTGTAACGACTAATGGTTCTAAATCATTAGAGATAACATAACATAGGTTAAATAATCTGAGCTTGTATGATTATTGCCTAGATTGGTCTATTTTTCTAATTCGTAAGGCAGTTGTCCGAATAAACTTAGAGAGCTTATTCTAGGTTTCCCAATAACTAGGTTAATTAATGAGCGCTTCATGATTAACTAAGATCTAAGGAAAAATTAGGATTAATAAAGCTTGTTGTTAATCTACTACCAATAATTGTTAAGAGAGATAAAAGAATAACAAATCAATGAATTATGCTTAGTTAGGGTGTCGACATAGATTGAACCAAAGAATCGGATCCCTACCAAATTTCCCAATTTTATCATTTTTTGTATGTTTTCTTTGATTTATTTTAGTTATGTTTATTTTATTTTATTTTCTTATTAAATTCAAAATCCCTATTACCTAAACATCAATTAATTTCATTTCATAGGCTAACTGAACACTCCCTATGGGATCGACCTAGACTTACCACTGCTACAGTAGTAGGTCTAGTTTTTTTTTATTTTGACTAACGTTATGATGCGTCGGTCTTAACCTAGGTCATCAGCATCGATGTAGCATCTGAACCAGTGTTAAGACATTTATACTTCCATGGGTCTCCAAAAAAAAGCTTCAGCCTTAAGAAAATCATCCCTAACCAAAGCCCCCTTCGATTGTCTCCACTTTGCCGCAAGCTTCTCTTTGTTACTATTCCTTGATGGGATAATTAAAGTATAAGGTTTGGCCACCGTCACTATTCACTCCTTTGTTTCATGCTCTCTATACCACCACTCTATTTTGTTTTCTATCGCCACTCCTCTATTTTCTCTGCCATCACTCTCTTCTCCTGTAGCTTGATGCGAAAAAAAATGTTAAAGGTTTTTGGTCCATGCTTGTTGTACATGTCTCACCCCTTCTGTAGTGCATCGTTAAACTCTTTTAAAAGCATCCTTATGTTGAACGTCTGTGTTTCGCAGACACTGTTACATCATTTAGCTAAGGGACTGCTACCATTTAATTCATGCTTACATAGGGCTGTTCACGTGAAACAACCTTCTGCTATGCGTTTTGCTTCCATTTTGTTGTCGTTTCCTGCTTTAACTTTATATTTGTATTCCATCATTAAATCTACATGTAAAATTAATAGGAACCTAAAATGAGCAATTAAACATAAAAAATAGGAATGAATTCAAATGAAATAACAGATAAAAATATAGCAAAATCCATTCATATCAAATACCCCCACACTTAGCTTTTGGTCGTCCTTGGGCAAAACATTAAAATTAAACTCAAAGACCTGAAACAATTACTTAATTCCCATATTTTCCAAGACTATATAATTATGACTAAAGATGAATGAATTTCAAAAATTATAATAAGAATTCAACATTCAATGCTTCTACTCATGATCAATCAACAAGCATCATCTTCGAAAACCGAGCAATCTAATGGTAGACTCGAAAAACCCATTCATCATATCCAATATACTCGAATAACCCATTCATCATAACTTTAGGAGAATGCATTAATCATAAACAACTTTTCAACACATATGCACTTACTCCTAGATACATTTATTTAAACAAATTTTTTCATTCTTTTTCTTTTTTCTTTTCTTTCTTTTCCTTTCATTTTTTTAAACATTAAAAGAAATTACATTAACATGGGAATTTCAATGATAAGACATAACAAAACATCCCCAACATCATAACAAACCTATACATATGGACACCCCCACACCTAGAATTTTGTACATCCACAAACTCAACAATCACAAATGCTCCATTAGCTTATGACTTAGGTAGGACATTTGGGTAAGTATAAAGCATGCAATGTAGTTAGTACACAAAGAAAAAGTATAAAGTTCAAAGGGGTTTATCAAGGGAAAATCATATAACGGGTAGGCTATTTGGCTAATGTAGTTTGGAAAACAAAAAATGCCTAATCATTTCCATGTTAATGCATGTGATAAAATTATGGCCGTGAATAGAAATTCAAAGAAAAATTGGGATGTACATGTCATAAAGGTCACACCTTAACAAAAACAATGAGACTGATATGGATGTTTTAGTCTAATAAGGCTCAAAATCTCATCGGCTTTGTCTACCACTAGTCACTACTCTTCTAAATATAATGCACATCAACCAATTACAAAAGCAAAAGTACACGCCAAAGTTGCCATGAAATTCTCTAGTCAATTCACACTCTAATCATGATTAAATAATCTTAGAAGCAATAGAAAACAAGCAAATGTTTCTTTCTTTGTTTTATTCTTTCTTTCATTTTGATTGAAAACTTAAAAACAAGCAAAAATAAACCAACAAAGAAACACACATGCATAAAAAATAAATGCGAAAATTTAATAGCAAAGAAATTTACTTCCCTTGGGTTGCCTCCCAACGAGCGCCTTTGTTTAGGGTTGTTGGCTCGACTCCATGTTTCCTCCTTACGTGAAAAAATTATGATCTTCTGGTGGCACATGCGGTTCCTCCATGTAAGGTTTTTCCAGATAAGGCCTTGGTTGATGATTGTTGAGTGTAATTATGCAACACAAACTATTCGTTTTACGCTCAAAAATCACAAGTGTACCGGTCGTGACTTATAGTTAAAAAGCAGATATCAATCCCACAAGAATTATTGCCCAGACACCACTTAATTCCGATCAGAGTTTATTTAAGAAACGAAATTATTTAATAAAAATAATCTGAAAATTTCAATTAAAATTAAAAAACTAATAATGAACACTGAACAATACCAAAATGCAAAAAAATCAAAATTTAAGAATCTAAAGACTAGAGATTACTTTTTCCCTATTTTATTAATCGAATTATGTCTTACCTAAGATTTCTGAATGTATTAACTACCCTCTCTCAAGGTGTAATTAATTATCCCTAATCAAATCAAATGGAATCAATTGAACGATCCCTCAACCTACCCAGTGACTCCACCAATTTAACTAGTTATTAAACTATTCTATAGGTGATCAATTGAATTCGCCGAGATCTCTCTTCTAACTAATCAATTGACGTGATGATTACAATTCTATAGGTTGCCAACTCTCGTTGTACAATCCTACACAAATAATCTTACTCACTCTCTCGATTTATTGCAAAATAACAAATAACATCGATAATCATCAAAGACACTTTCATTCAATTCAATAAAATAGGAGTTTTACCAAAATAGTTCAAAAGTAATCCCCAAAACTAAATCAACCACTCATGGTTTCCACAACATCATCAACACATAAATAATCTATCTTACAAAGATTAGAAGAAAGAAAAATACAGAAAATTGAATAAAAGAAACTTCTTTTCTTCTTTGCCAAAATCTGGAATTTTGGATATTGATGTGCTATTTTTCCTAATCTTAATGATAATCCTTGACTTCAATCCTTCCTCAAGGCTAAAAACTTTTGTTCTTCACTCAAGGAGGCTTTTCTATAGAGGGTGATCTCAATGTTACGTACGCTAAGTTTTAATATTTATAACCTCGATATTTCCACAAGCGCACGGGTTGTTCACGTAGTACCTAAGGTATCGATCCCACAAGGAGGCTTAACCTAATCCTAAAATCTAAGGCCTGACTCAAATTCACAACAAATCAAAATAAACAACTAATGCAGAAATTAACCAATCAAACAATCAATATCCAGAATTGAACTCATAAATATAAACAAAATAACAATTTTGCACAATCCAATCCAAAATCAACCTAGAAACTACCAATTGAGAGAAAGGGGGTTTTAATATGAAATTAATGAAAATCTAATCAACTATCGAATTATCGAATTATTGGGTCTAGATGGTCCTAGTGTGGATTACTCTCTCTCGAGTTATAATATTTAACCTTAATTTATTATCCCTAATTTAAATTATGGAATTGTAATCTCTCGATTTCCAATTTACCCAAAACCTAAATTAGTTCTGAATTTGTCTAAT
>JAOQMS010098851.1:0-18708 GCA_027563885.1 Erythroxylum longipes | reverse complement strand
TGAGTTTCCAATCTTTGCCCTTCCATATTCATGAAATTCCTACTAACTCCTTCCTTTACTTTATACCACCTTACCAACATCTAAAATCCATAATATACCATATTAAACTCCAACAATTTCTAATTCATAAATTCTAATTTATTTCCACGCTTGATAACCTAATAAAATAATTAAAAGAAAATAAAAATATGAAAATCATAAAAGCGGGATCCAACACCACATGTGTTTTTAATGTGGCATATAAAGACTAATTGACTTGTCTATAACAATGCGTGTATGACCTTTCCTAATTTCTGTCTAAAAAAGCCTTAAATTGAGCAAAATAATGAAATTTTAGACCTTCGTTGAGCAAGTTACAAGTTTAAGTCCTAAATTGATTAAACTAAAAAGCGTTATGCCCCAATTTGGGCTTTTAGCCTTGTAATGATGTACCTAATTGAGAAAAAGAGGCTTGTTGCCTAGGTTGAAATTGTTACGCACCTTGTGGCCTATGTGGGAAGTAGTTCTGCTGCCTATTCCCTCTATAATTGATGCTTAGGTGATCTCTCTAACTAGGGTTATAGGTTTGGGAATATGGATTGTATTGATAGGAAAATTTTTCCCCTACAGCATTGACATACTCTATGTTTCCATCTTACAGAGTTAGACACCTATTTATTGCATGGTTCACATTTGCACATGTATTGCAAGCTTTCACCTATGCCTGCCCTATAGCAATTTTTCTAAAAAAAGATGTTAATCATATGAACAACGTTCTATAGATGAATTATTTACCTCATTTAACTTGCGAACATCATTGCATATTTCAAATTGTTGAATGTTTTCTTCCATAGGCTTGATTAAAGTTTATCCTCCTCAAGAGTCTTTTCATATAGTGTTCCACCATTTTTTACCAAGCTCCTATCCATAGGCAATAATTCTTTACATAAGTATTAGATAAGGAGTTATTATGTGATATTGTGATAAGGGCAGCTAGCACATAACTTTTTGAAACGTTTCCAATACTCGTAAAGTGATTCTTCATGATGAGGTAAAGAAAGGTGTGAAATTTTTTGAAAGGTGTGAACTTTTTGTATGTTTGATATCTATAGATGGATATCATATAATTAAGTAAAGTACTACATAAGTAGGTATATCAACAATCACTTAAACAAAATTAAGGAAATATTAGTACATTATTGAATAGAAATAAGAATGTCAATCTTTAATAATTTTGCCATGTATGGTAGAAAATTCGTGTGCTATTTTAGACCGATTCCCTAATTGTGTTTCAGGATATTCCTCAATGTCCTAGCTATTCATGAAAGGTGAGAAGGAGGTGAATAATCATCCGACTCCTGTAACCATGACATTTTTGCTTATTTAACAAATTTTCATTTTAAAAGTAAAAGAAAGGGAATAATTTCTTCCATAAAAGAAGTTTGTTTCCAAACCCCAATTATGAAAGCCCAGATTAACAACAAGCTTCGTTAATCCTAATTTTCCCTTAGGTTGTCTCTAATTAAAATAAGCTCTTTAATTAGGTATATCTATCAAACAACCTAGAATAAGCTCTCTAGATTTAGTATGACAACCGTATTAAGTAATAGGAAAACAGGTAATATAAGCAACAACCATATAAGCTCGACTCATTTGACATATGTTATGTTATCCCTGATGATTCTCAACCATTAGTTTATCACAAGTAAATCATATGTACAACGATTATATATTGCAATCTAGATTATTATAAATAATGTGTTTAGAATATTTAAATCATTCATACATACATCCCAAAACATTCATCATATAATAACATAATCAAATCTAAAAGAGAGTTGTGAACAACAACACTAGATTAATCAATGCCCAGACATGTTTATCGACCTTGATATCTCCTTTTAAACTAGAAAGATGAAGTTTTACTCATAACTCTTCAAAGGGAAAGGAATTTAACTCCTTTCGAGTCTCTAATATCTTCATACCTTATTTGGCCTCTTAATTACCCTTTTAAAATTGAAATTAGGGTTGCGTAACAATACATGGTCAATTACATAGGCGTGTAAGTGACAGTTTATGTCAATTTTACTAGAAATCATGAACACACATGTTCACGGTGAGCTATAGTACATGATTATGTACCTCACTTACATGGTCGTATAAGTCCCTATACAGCCATGTAGGTTACAAGGCTGCTTGAAACTTCATCTTCATGCCCCTACACGTTTCCAATGACTCAAACACACAGTTGTGTATATGATATACATAGGTGTGTGCAATTACACAGGTTTGAAAGTTACAGTGACTCTGACATTCCTTGCTTGTTTTCACCCTAAATAATATCTTTTTTGCTTCCACCAAGGCAAAAAAGATTGAACAACAATATAATGGAACCAAGGATATGCTTTTAGCTCATTTGATTCTTGTTCCTTCAACTTGTACCTAAAATAAAAAATGAACCAAAATAAGTATCTTAAGCATAACATAATATTTATCATAAAGCATTAAGGAGTAAATATATAGTCAATTAAACATTTATCACATAGATCTTTTGTAAAATATTAGGGGTCGATTTTCACCTTTGACCTAACAAAAGCTAATCTCTAACTTTCAATACTTAAGAAAAATGAAGAGAAAGTTTTAGTAGTTTCAAGAAATTGGGAAATTAGATAAGGATCAATGATGTCAACTAATGTATCAATAATGTTTAAAACCTCCATCATTATCTTTATATACCTTAGTAATATCCATGTACTCACTGCAAAGCTAGCCCAATACATATTGGAAAGAAAAAGACCAAAAATGTGCATAATTCAATAGTAATAGCAGATTTGGTTACTAAAATATGGATGATTATGAAAAGTCACATTTACAGCCTTTAAAAGCTCTAAATAAATTCATCTTCGTATTCATCATCATCTAACCTAAGCTTATTCCCAAGAATGGCCTCTCCAATATACTAAGATATGATATGAGGAATATTTTTGTCTTAAATAATTTACCTAATGTCATAATCCCACTCCATTTAGTTTTCAAGCTCCTAAGCTACATCTTCATAATACCTTCATCATTATCATATATAATTTACGGGGATAAAGAAGTTGAAAATCTATTATACTTCTCAAGTTTTGTCATAGACTTGACATATTTATATCTATTTTTTGGCTTCTTCTTGAGGATCTTGTAAGTTAAGAATTTAATTGGATGCCATTCAATTTTTTTCCTATTGCTTTCCTAAGAATATGCTCAACTTCATCAATCATGTGATAAGTCTTAGTCAAGAAAGTTTTTATGGAAAAAAGATTTTTCACAAAGAAAAACTCAACCTTGAGATCTTTAGGCTCCTATATCCTACACCACTTAATATCTTTAAGGTAATTGAGAGATACTTCATCATGCTCTATAATCTCCTTAGTTAATACGTTAGTGCTTTTCATTACAGTGAGCCAAAAATCAATAAATCCTTTAAATTGTAAAAAAAATCAAGAACTACATTCTCTTTATCATTTCCTATCCATTTTTGCTTCAACTTCAGCTCCACAGGGTTTGATAACTTGTTATATAATGGTTGGTACAACTTTTGATACTTAACTTCAAGGGGTTGCCCTTTCTTCAAAGAATTTCACCTCTAGTTCATCATATTGGCTTTAAATCTCTATGAGAATCTTAATATATTTCTTTATCTGAGGTGAAAATTTCTTGAGTACATCAGGATGTTTCCTAAACAAATTTTGCAACTTATTCTTGGGTTGCTTATAATCCTGACTTAAACCCACTCATTGAGAGTAGTGGCAAGATCAACTATGATGAAGTTATTGTCTTCATTGCTTATATTGAAATTTTCTTCTCAAATTAGTAAAGAAGCATACATATTAAAGAAAGGCAAAACTCTAAATTGGGTTTTGAAAGGCGATGAAGAGATAACTAAAAGTGGTATATGTAAAGAGAATGGCGTTAGAAATGTGGCATCTTCCTTAAAGCCTGTTTTATTTATTATCCATTATCGTTTTCAGTTATCCTGCTATGTTCTCTCTTATAGATTACCCTCTATCTCTCTCCCAGTTCTTTCATTTCCCTTTTTTTTCAACTAGTTCCCCCTCTTATTTTCCAAGCTCTTGTCTCTTTCTTTCTCCTCCATTTCTAGTCTCATCCCTCCCTTTTGCAGTTCATTTTTCTATATTTTTTCCATATTTTTTCTTTCTTTTTAATCTTAGTTATTCTCTTTTCTTTTTTGTTTTCTTGTCCACTTTCATTATTAGCTACTGTCTCTATCATTTTTTTTACTTTACATAATAGTATCCTCCAAGGTTGTTACTATGTTGTCTTTTATTCCCCACACTAACTCTTTTTTATTCTTCTTT
Source organism: Erythroxylum longipes (assembly GCA_027563885.1). NCBI lineage: Eukaryota > Viridiplantae > Streptophyta > Magnoliopsida > Malpighiales > Erythroxylaceae > Erythroxylum > Erythroxylum longipes. The sequence continues at coordinate 14,368 of JAOQMS010098851.1, read as the reverse complement.
TCTTCTTTTTCATTTAATCCTTATGCCTTTTTTCTAATCGACATTTTTCCTCTCACCATTATGTTTTCCCCATGCTCCCTCTTTTAGATAGTTATTACAATTTCTTTTTGAAAAGTGAATATGAAATTAATTAAAACTCATAAAGGTTTTTTTTTTTGAAAAAGGAAGAAGGAATGAATTAATAAATAATGAAAACTACATCCAAAAAGTAGGTTCATGGGATTAATCCCCAACAACAGAGATAGCAAATTGGATATACCTATAAATTCTATTTTATAAGTAGTAGACGGATTAGAGATTAAAGAGAGGAGTAAAGAGGAACTACAATTAGTTGCAAGGTTCCTTAGTAAAATAATTTCTCGAATCCCATTAATAACCTCATTGATAAGTGCATCTACGGTTTTGAATTTGGATTCAAACCTTCTTACATTCATTTCTTTCCAAATTGTTTGCATTCATAGTCCCATGGCCAATAAGTAGATAAATTTGTCAATCTTAGGAAAAGTTTGAGTAGCTAGCCAGCAAATAATGATGGAGATAGAATTATCAGAAGCAGTCCATAAGCATTTTAGTTTCACCTGTTCCCAATTAAACTTCAAATTTGAACACATGAAGAATAAATTGTCTCTAGTTTCATCGTCTATAGAACATAGAGCACATCTTCTACTTATGTCACGGTAAGAAAGTCTATATACAGTATTAAGTCGATTCCTGATAATAAGCATAAGAGAAATGACACCTTGTGGGGAAGAACTTTGTGCCACATGATTATACTCCAATCAATTTTTGGATTCCTCAATTTGAGCATATCCATAGTAATCTTGTTGGATAGTTTGGAAGTAGAAAGATCCTTCAAATAAAATGTATCCTCTCCAGATGAGTTTGGAGAATATTGTGGTTATAGCAAACTAAGCTGAGCAGGAAACCTCTAAGAGTTACTATCAATGAATATACTAAGCTTAGTATGTAAGGCGAAGAGATAGATCATTGATGAGGCTGGATGGTAGATAAGAGGGCTTTGACTTGACCAATTGTCTAAACATAGGATGGGAAGTGACCCATTTCCAACTTTGCACTTGATATCATCTTGGACTAAGTTCATGAAATGCAATAACGAATTCAAGAAGTAAAATTTTGAAGGACTCTTAATCATCTCCCAAATGCATCTACCTCTAAGAAAGTAAGAATGGATCGACCTAATCTATAGCAATTTTTTTCTCTTCTAGTATCCACTATAATCTCTTAAGGATGAGGGCTTGATTATAGAGCTTAACTAAGCTAATGTTTAGCCCCCCTTTATCCGTGGGACAACATATGTTTGTCCACTTAACCGTGGTTGCCCCTTTCCTTCCATTAGAACGATTCCATACGAAATTCTTGAATAACTTTTCCATAATCTTAATTACACCTTTGGATTAGAAGATATGCAAACTCCAATAAATGTATAAGGAATTGAGCATTGATTGGATAAGTTGTATCTTTCCCACATAAGATAAGATATTGTCTACCCATGAATTAATCCGTTTATGGATTTTTTCTATGAGTGGAATGCGTTCAAGATAGTTTAACCTCCTAGTGGAAATTGGAAGCCCCAAATAAAGCAACGGTGGAGTATTCATTAATTTACCCATAGTGGAAGCAATTCCTGATTCAATAGAGGAAGTAGCTTTGGAGATGATAAACTTGCTTTTATTGAAATTGACCTGCAATCCAAATAAGCTTTTGAATCTATCGAGAGCCTTCATAAAGTTTTGTAAGAAGATCATCTATAAAAGACAAACTGATTAGTCCAATTTGCTTACATTTTACATGGAATTTGAATTTGGGATTAGCCGCCACTTCATGCTTGATGATGGAATTCAGAATTTTCATACAAAGTATGAACAAGTAAGGTGAGAGAGGGTCTCCTTGCCTGAGTCCTTTAGCTACTGAGAAAGAAGAAGATGGGCTCCCATTGATTAATACTGAAAAGCTAGTATTGTAAGTGCATTCTTTCAACCAATTAATCAATATACATGGGAATTCATAGGACTCTAGTGCCTTCCAAAGGAAGCTCCAGTTAACACTATCAAAAGCCTTAAAGAACTTAACTTTTTAATGATACCTGTAAGATCAATATAAGGGCTACATTTTGAAATGCCAAGGAGCTAGCAATATAAGAAAAGTTAACCAATTAGGATGATATTGACTCCATATAAGGCAAAAACTACCTACAAGACTAAGTTAGAAAATTAATACACAAATTATGCAATCCCTGCTAATTCTAAATCTTGGACCATGATTAATCCTTATTTTAGAACTTAAACTAGTAATGAGAAATTCATGTATTATATGACAGGTTCCATCTTATCTTCATCCTAATGCTATAATTTTTATCAACATTACATCCAAGTAGAAATTTCCTTCCCTAACTTAAGGTTTTTTTTATGAAATTGAGGTTATTTGTTGCCATTTTCCCGAAAGATCAAGCATTCCTCTTCCTCCACATATCATAAATGGAGCTGCTAAAAGATATTGTAAAGATAAGAAAGTCTCCTTTAATGTTGTACTTGACCATTCTAGAATTATTGTCCTCTGTTACGTTTGTTATCTAAATTCTCTTTTTATTTCTTTCTTATGTTTGTATGCCTTTACTTTCTCTACTCCTCTACTCCTCTACTTTTTGTTTTATGCCTCCCCTTATGTTCTTTCTCTAGTTGGTTCTCATACCTATTATATTTGTCTTTTTCCCTCTTTTACATGACCATCTTATATGACAATCTCCCTCTCTTTATTTTTTTGTTTTGCTTTTTTCACGGCCGACTTTCTTGCTTTTTGTCATTTTCTATTTTTGACTTTTCCTTTCTCCTTTTTACATTAAAATTAATAAATAATAAACCATTTAATTAAAAAATAAAAATAAATATAATAATACCTAATAAACTTTAATTATCATAATTAAAACAAATTAATTACAATCAAAATAATTATTCTTAATTATAAGTAAATTAAAACTAAGTAAAACTAATTAAAATAAAGTAGAAAGGGCAAAAGTAATTCAATACAATATAATAAAATTTCAACAAAATTAGGACATTAGAAAAACACAATTAAACTCAAATGAATATAATTCAAGATAAATATGATAAAATCGAGGCTAGATACAAATAAAATAAATTAGATGCTATCATGCGTAAGTATAGTTAAATAAATGCAATAAGATCTAATTTTGGATAAATGGATGTGATTAGGTGTAATTAAAACTAAATAAATACAATACGGTCATAATAAAGATTCGAATTAGATTTAATGAAATGTAATTATGCAAAAACTAAAGATTAAGATTATTTTTGTAAAGTTAAATGCATGATTGTACTTATATTATATAGCCATAAAAAAACTTAAGGCAAAATTAAATGAAAAGAATTTTGGATAAAGTTAAATAAATATTAAGCAAAATTAAAAAATTGACGTCTAAAATATCATGTGTATTTATATGTATTGACGTCATATGTGTTTCTTATAAGATTGTCATGTTTATATTGAACTTAAAATAAATATAAAATTTGAAATAGCATAATTCGAATAAAAGAGTATGAGAAATGAAATATGATGGAAGTAACAAGCATATAATCTCAAATCAGTATAAAAATTTTAGGGATGTTTGTTTCCATTTGCTTTTTTGCTTTTTATTTGTTTTAAATTTAGCAAAAAAGAAACAGCTTGTTTAACTTTTTGTTTCAATTTCTTCCAATTTTTAAATTTATAAAAATAAAAAATTTTGATTTTTGTCTTCTATTTTTGCTTTGTCACAATTTGATTTACTATCAATTAAATATATATTATTTTATTGTTTAATATATTAATTATTAATAAGAATTACTAATTTAATATTATATTTAATTAAGTAAAATTATGAATAACGTAGTTTTATTTAATAATTTATTTAATATTTGTAATTAAATTTAATAAAATTAATTTGATAATTATTAATAAATTTAAATTATCTTCAAAATTTGTAAATTTCAAATAAATTTTTGATTTAATAAATAAAATATATTTAAAATGAGTATTAATTTATAAATAAGTATTAATTTTAAAAATGTTTATCTTAATAAAATAAAATAATTTTTATTGATAATTTATTAATAAATATTATATAAGAAATTAAAATAAATTTAATTAATTAAGAATAATTTATCTTTAAATTTTATTTACTATGTAATTTTTAATAATAAAAATATAATTATATTTATATTAACAACTACACTGGTTTTTGTTTTTATTTAATAGATTGTAAACACTCAAACCCAATATATTAAGTGCTAGAAGGCTCTGAAGAGTACTCATGGCAATAGCCACCCCTAAAAAAGCTCTAACCTTCCTTTTCCGGTATATATTTTTCCCACCTCTAGTTGTTGGCTCTTTTGCAGTGCTGACAATTACCATTTTGAGTGGGGTTTTACCCCAACTGGCCGACCTTTACCCGGCATCTTCAATTTCTATGGAGAAAGGGGGAGTCTTCCACTGCTCCTGAGGATTTCCCAACCCTCACGAGAGAGTCCCTTGCCTCTGAAGCACTTTCACCACGTGTTGAAAGAAGGTATCATATGCCCCATAGTGGAGCTGCTGCAAGCTGGAGCAAAGGTATGGTCTATTGCCTTAATTGGCCTCTTTTTAAATAAGAGGCCAATGTATCCTGTTATAAATGCTTAGGCTAAATCCTAATGGTCCTCTAAAGGATTAGAAAAGGTTTTGCTGCGTGAAGATGGATCTTTTTTGTTCAAGTTCTCTGTCAAAAACCAATTGACTGATATTATGGAAAATGGCCCCTGACATTTTGATGATCAACCACTATTTTTACAAAAATGGAAACCTAGAATGGAGATGGATAGAAGCAAGATTGATATTTTCCCATTGTGGGCACAACCTTCTGCTAGAGCTTTAGACGTTAGAGGGATTGAGTTATATAGCCAATTCAGTTGGAAAACCCTTATACATGGAAACTCAGACAAAATCCATTGATAGAATCGGCTATGCCAAAGTTTGTATTGAAGTAAAGAAAAACTCTTCCTTTCCAGAAACCTTATATGTCATGTGTTATGGGGAGCTTAGAGAGTTGGGAACAAAAGTCATATATCTCTCGTACTGATGGAAACCCACAAACTCTACCAAAACTTGGCAATTAACGGGAAAGATCTTTCAAACTGGTATGCAATAGGAAATACTTGGGATGGTGCCTAATGTCCCTAGTTAGGGGAAACTAATATAGTAAAAGATAACTTGCCAACAGGGGATGGTGAGGGAGCTACAGTTGCACAACAAAACATAAAGATAGTAGACAACAAGTTAAGCCCTACAATCTTAGAGAAAGCCCAATTCTACAAGAAGAGGAAAGGCAGGCTAGTTGTGAGGATAACTCCCTTCACCTAAAACTGAATAGTAAAGCACTTATTACCCTGGAAGAAGGTAGCTGTTGAGGGTCTAGAGCTATTGATGATACTCTTGATATAACTGACCCTGATGCTTCTAGCACTAACCTTACTATTGAAATAACACAATAGATTGATCATAAAGAAGATCGTGAAGATTTCCAACTACATGCTACTAAGTCTACGAGGAGAACTTCAAGGAGGAAAGGGAAAAACCAAAAAGGGAGATCTCCCCTCCATAATAGTACTAATTTGGAGCATTAGAGGGCTCAATGACCCTCTAAAAAAATCCATGGTGAAGGATTTTGTAAGCACAAAAGCCTTGGTTACTTGGTTTAATTGGGATCAAAATTAAGGAACCACTGCAACTTAAGGATCTTTCTTTTTTAGTAGCTAATAGGAATATTTCTCAAATCATCTTTGCCACTATAATGGGAGGATTTTCTGTTTCTTTAACTTTGATAATTTAGCTATAAACAAAGTTGAGGAAAGTGATCAACTTATGCATTTGCAGTTCCATCTAGAGGGGTGTAATGTAGCCTTCGTTCTCTCTCTTAGACGTGCATCCAACTTCAGGTTTCAGTGGCACAAGCTTTAGTTGGATTTAGTTAGATTACAGTCTGTTTCGCAACTTCCATATTTAGTAGGAGGTGACTATAATTTCACTTTAAGCTTGACAGAAATGGAAGGGGGATCTATAGGTGACACTAAAGTGCTCAATTATTTGTTTAACAATAAGGACTTGATGGACCTCTCCTCATTTGGTAGGTTCTTCACTTGGTCAAATAAATAAGTAGGGGGTATGTTTATAAGGAAGAAACTCGACAGAACTTTGATCAACCCCAATTGGGCAGCTCAATTCTCGCAATCTCACATACAAATTGGTGAAACTCTCCTCTCAGACTACTCTTATATGCCCATTCAAGGAATTAGAGCTCCTTTTCAATATTTCAATGGTATCTCACAGATGGAGGGCTTCATGAATCTTGTTTTCAGTTTTTGGCTACCTGATATCAATGATTATAAAACATATCAGCTAATGCAAAATTTGAGAAAGGTTAAAGCTGCCCTTAAGTTATTCCTTAGGCATAACTCTCATCACCTCTCTAATCTCAAACAATGTCTCAAGACTGCTCAGGACAATTGTTATTTTGATCCTTATGATTCTAACTTGCGATCGGTGGAAACCAATTCTTTAAAGGAATATTAACAAGAACTTAACTTACAACACTTCATTCTTAAGTAAAAGCTTGTGTTAACTGGCTTTAAGAAGGTGATACTAACTCTAAATTTTTTCAATTGTCTACTTTGTCCAGAAGAAACGGAAACAAAATTTTGCTACTACAAAATGATGATGGCAACACTTATTGAGACCACACAGCTATTTTGGCCTTAGCTAAAAATTATTTCAGTCATCTGATGGGACCTAAACTTACTGAAGAGCCCTCTTGCAACATGCAGCAAATCTTAACTAGCTCTCTAGATTAGGACATCAAGTCTTCATTAGTTTCTCCTTTTACTGAGCAAGAGATAAAACATATGATTTCCAGCATGTACCTAATGGTTTCTACTGTTTCTTCAACAGACTTGGAGATCACAGGGAGCTTATTTACAGAAGCTGGCTGTCTTAGAATTTTTCTTATCACCTGAGTTGCTTCAAAATGTAAACCATAATTATATTTGCTTAGTGCCTAAGAAGAAATATCCCTTGCACATGTTAAGACTTTCATTCGATTGCTTACTGCAACGCACTCTATAAAGTTATCACTAAATTGCTTGCTAATATGTTAAAAAGTTGCTTAAGGAAGTTATCCATATCTTACGAAGTGCTTTCATCTTGGGGAGAAACATTGGAGACAATATAATACTTCTATAAGAGCTGATAAGAGAATATGCTTCAACAAAAAGAATCAATAGCTACTTAATCAAAATTGACTTCTTTAAGGCCTTTAACACTCTCAGCTGGAGCTTCATCTAAGTTTGTTTAGAATCTTTGGGAATTCCTGACCGATTTGTCAAATGGATTATGACCTGCATCTTTACTACTTCCCTGAGTGTTCGTATTAATGACATGCCCTCCACTCCCTTTCAAAATGCAAGAGGCATCAAGTAAGGGGACCCCTTATTCCCCTACCTCTTTACAATTTCTATGGAAGGCTTGTCCAAATTATTAAACAAGCTTATTGCTTCTAATGGTAGCTTCACTTCTAATCAAAGATATGCAGAAAGCAGGCTCGCCTACCTATTATTTACCGATGACTTGGTGCTCCTTAGTGTTTCTGAAGCCACTTCTGTTAAATTACTGCTTTAGAACTTGGAAACCTTTTTTAAATGGTCTGGCTTGAGAATAAATTTTGATAGAAGTCACTTGTATATATCATCGAATATCTGTAACACGGAGGAGCTTAGTAATATGATAGGCATGACCCTACACCCACCTTCTTTCAAATACTTAAAGAGTTCCCATAACTTCCTCAAAGCCTAAATTCTCTAATTGTATTCCCTTACTCAAAAAGCTCAAGGGTAAGATTAAGGCTTGGAAAAATTGCCCTCTATCATATATAGCCAACTTAACTTTGATTATATCTCTCCTAAATAGCATGCATCTACACTGATCTGCTCATATAATCTTGCCTAAAAGGGTTATAAAGGAGATTGACAAGATCTTGAAAGCCTTTCTTTGGTCGGGTAACACTGAAAATGCCAAGAAGGCAAAGATTAAGTGCAGCGAAGTCACACTATCAAAGAAACTAGGGGTTTTGGGCATTATATCAGTTTCTAATACACAAAAGCTGTCATTATGCAAACAAATATGACGATCATTTATAAATAGAAGGGTGTTATGGATTAAATGGGTGCATGCAATCCATCTTCGGAACGCGAGTTTCTGGTAGATTTGACCTTCTGCTCACATTCTTGGATTTTCACTAAACTCCTGCAACTTAGAAGCTGCATTTATCCTTTCATCAAGCACAAGATCAAGAATGCGGAAAACACTTTATTGTGGTATGATAATTGGACTAACATTAGTTCACTTATTATTTAAAATGATCTTCATCAGTTAAGAATGCTCATCCTAGTCTACTCTAAAACCCCAGCTATCATCTCTAACGGCGCCTGGTCTTGCAATTTCCAAGGCTTCCACGCTTTAGTTGATCACCTTCTAGCCCTCAATAATACAAGCAGAGAAGATACATTCATCTGGACAGCTAATACAACATGATGCTTCTCAAATGATTCTTATCATTCACTATTGAACCGCGACTCTTCGGACGTATCCTGACATTCTCTCATTTGGGAAAATTCCCTCAACCTGAAAGCTTCTATCAACACATAGCTAGTGATAAAAAACAAATATTACCAACAAAAAAGACATAGTACGGGCATCGTGACTCTATATGTGAATTATGTCGAGAACTCGAGGAAGATCGGAACCATTTATTTTTTACTTGCAACTGCTCCAAAGTGGTATAGGGACGCACTTAACATCTATTAAATTTATTGATTCCATTTTATGACTGCGAGTACACTTTGAACATCATTATTTCTCTCACGAAGCATGGCCAACCAAATACTTTCCTTATCAAAACAACCCTTCTAGATACCATTTATTCCTTGTGGAAAGAAAGGAATGGAAGACTTTACACAGGCATCAGAGAAGATAAATATCAAGTTGCTAATAAAAGTATAAATTGGATTAAAGCGGTGATCCTTGCCAAAAAGCATGAAACACCACCTCACCCCCGAGATCAAAAGGAAATGGCATTTGTAAGTTGAATTGAATCTTCCGACTTACTCTTTAAGCTAAACTAAATCTTGCTATTTACTCTTTAACTTCTTTTGTAACTTGCGTTATAAGCTTAAAATAGTAATTAATATTAATCATTGATATTCTAAACATATTCATGCCATTTAATGAAGAAATCAAGAGGAGATCGTGCTTAGGGACGTCAATTTTGACCCGGCCAGTCCGACCCGGCCTAGCCTAACTCTTTTTTGGAGAGTTATGGGTAAGTCACGGGTCGACCATAGTCAAGCCGTGCAGACCACGGGTCGGCTTGGCCCGGCCCACGGCCCGATAAAACGGTATCGTTTTGTATTTTTTATATTAAAAAATATAGGCGGGCTGAGTTTGGCGACCTCGTGCCAAGCCGCGGGTCGGCTATCCGGACTCATGCGAGCCACGGGCTGACCCACGCCCCTCATTTTTTGAGCTCTTGACCCTACCCGACCCGACCCATTGACATCCATAAACGCGTCACAATTATAGAAGAAACTAAACATGAGAAACACCGACTTTACCATAAGTCCTTAGGTTGGTCCATGACTGTATTCTCGTGACAAGCTCGAGGGATCCCAAACGACGACGTTGGCGGCACTGAGATCGGGTAAATATACCACGTCATACAATAGAAGACTTGAGCTCACGGCACATCTTGTTTCGATGGAGCAGCAGGGTTCTGTAAAGCGGCTGAAGAAGACAAGCTTCAAGAAGCAGTTGCCACACAACCCTAACTGGGCTAAACTCCGAGAAGTCTCTCTCTTTATACCTATATGGACATTATATTATTTCACACACATATATATATATGTCCCCACCTTATCTCCTTCTGAAGTTCGTCTTTTAACTTTTGCGGACACTTGCAGGAACTTAAAAGCTCTCTCTCTAAGCGGCCTTCTAGATCCTCCAATGACTTAAAGGGCCAAACCCAGAATTCTATATTAGGTAATACCACCCTTGGTAACCTGCTGACTTCTCAAGCATCATCAGTATTAAGTTTTTCTTGCTTTATATTTTTGTTTCTATATATTCTCCCCTTTGTTAGGTGCAAATTTTCTTGTTTCTCTGAAATGTATTTCGATGTAAGAGTGAGCATTTAGTGTCATTTGTTCTCATGAGTGGAAATTGATATTTCAGTCAGTTTGTTTTTTCTTTTATTTTTCTCATTGATGCCTTGATATTCCTTGTTAGATTTTTTCCATGTCACTAAGGAAGTCAACACTTAAGGAGTAATCCGTGCTCACTTTTTTTCTACTCATATGCAGAAATTAGTTGCTTTGTCTCTTACCTTATTCCAGGTTCTTTCTAGTTAGCACTGTGTGAATGTGGAAAATATAAAAGGACAACAATTTTTTTTCTAGATCGATAACCCATAATATTATTTGAATATGTTGAAAAAGGTTACCCTTAGTTTCTGAAATATTGTCTTTCTGTATATGACTTCTGCAATGATATTAGATACCAGAGATGGGTTACTTTCAAAATTTTATTGATGCACCCAATTTCACTATATAACAGTCTTTTTGGTTTGTGTGTGCCTATTACAGGGAAGCGAAAAGAAAGACCTGAAGTTGAATCTGCTGATTCACAGATAAATCCCCTCAATCCAACCATCGATGATTTCAGGTGCGTCTTGATATTTCAAAGCATACATCATCTACAATTTAAAGTGCATAGTTGGAATAGTGACTTGCCACAAGCAATTCTCAGTTCATATATCCAAGAATAACAAAACCATGATGCTTGATTAATTATGATGCTTCATATTCTCCTATCATTCAAATGTGAAACATCAAGAGATGAAAATTTTAGTGGATTTCATATCTTTGTTTTGCTTTTAAGAGGCAATAGATTTGTCTAATGTTGTCATTCAATAGTGAAAACTTCGATATTTATTGAAAGTTCTATCTTACATATGCTGCAGACTTATAGTTCATTATATAGAGCTAGGTTACATAGTGGTGGTAGTCTCCTAATTTAGGAAGACTCCTTATTAGGAAATATCCCTAATATATAAATATCCCGAATATAGCTAGATATTACAGCTAAGGATAATCTCGAAGAATAACCCCTTAATTAAGGGACTATCTACTATTATGGGATTGTCTACACTCCGCCTCAAGTTGGTGCAAAGATGTCTATCATGCCCAAGTTGCTAATTTGCTCTTCAAATGGTTGTCTTAACAGCCCCTTTATGAAGACATTTGCTCTCTGTTCTTTAGTAGGAACAAATGGAATACATATGCTTCCATCTTCCATTTTTTCCTTAATAAAGTGCTTATCAACCTCTACATGCTTTGTCCTTTCGTGAAGTACTGGATTGTGTGCAATATTAATGGCTGCCTTATTGTCACAATACAACTTCATGGGAGGCTTAACTTCCAAATTTAACTCAGTCATAACTCTTTGAAGCCACAAGACTTCACACACTCCTTGAGCCATAGCCCCGTACTCAGCTTCTGCACTACTCCTAGCTACTACATGTTGCTTTTTACTTCTCCATGTTACCATATTTCCCCATAAATAGGTGCAGTAGCCTGATGTTGACCTTTTGTCGGTTATTGAGCCCCGCATAGTCTGCATCCTTATAGACTTCTATGCTTCTTTCTTCTTTCTTCTCAAAGAACAATCCCTTACCAGGACATCCCTTTAGATACTTCAAAATTTTGATAACAGACTCCAAGTGTTCTTCATATGGTGAGTGCATAAATTGGCTTACTAAGCTCACTGCCAATGCTATGTCTGGCCTTGTGTGAGATAAGTAAATTAGTTTCCCAACAAGCGTCTGGTACCTCTCCTTATTTACTGGAACCCCATTTTTGGGTTGTCCAAGTTTCTTTCCTGGTTCCACTAGTGTATCATAAGGTTTACAGCCACTTAAACCTGTTTCTTTTAATAAATCCAAAGTATACTTTCTTTGAGTCACCACAATTCCCTTCTTGGATCGAGCTACTTCCATGCCAAGAAAATATCTATGCTGCCCCAAGTTTTTTACTTCAAATTCCTTCCCGAGCTGAGCTTGTAACTTCTCTGTCTCCACAAGATCACTTCCAGTGATTATGATATCATCCACATACATTATTAGGACAGCAATTTTACCTTCCCCAGTCCTTTTAGTAAACAAGGTATGATCTGATTGGCCTTGGAAATACCCCCGACTTGTTACAAACTTGGTGAATTTGTCAAACCAGGCTCTTGGGGACTGTTTCAGTCCATATAGGGATCTTCTAAGTTTCCACACCTTGTCTCCAAAGCTTTTCTTGAACCTAGGAGGTGGTTCCATGTACACTTCTTCTTCTAAATCACCATTCAAGAAAGCATTTTTTACATCTAATTGGATTAGAGGCCAGTCTATACATGCAGCCACTGACAATAAGACCCTGACAGTGTTCAATTTTGCCACTGGAGAGAATGTTTCAGTGTAGTCCACCCCAAATGTTTGAGTGTAACCCTTTGCCACCAACTGAGCTTTATGTCTTTCTATTGAACCATCTGCATTGTATTTAATGGTAAATATCCACCGACATCCAACCAGTTTTTTCCCTCTTGGCAAATTTGTTTTCTTCCAAGTTCCATTCTTTTCCAGGGCCTTTAACTCTTCCAAAACTGCCTGCCTCCACTCAGGAATAGTTAGAGCATCATGTACATTGTTTGGAATTTCTGCACTGGTTAGTGTGGAAATAAAGGCAAAAAAAGTTGGAGACAAGTTTGCATTGGAGACAAAGTTAGAAGTAGGGTATTGTGTGCATGATCTTTTTCCTTTTCTCATTGCAATAGGAAGAAAAATATCACTAGGAAGATCATTTGAGTTACCTGGTTGTGTACTATTAATTTCAGTCTCAGATGGTGAGGGGTTAGGATTCAGATTCGGAGATAATAATTGGGTGGTATCAAAGATTACTTCCCTTGCTCCCCTGCTATATACTGCACCGTGAAATGTTCTCTGCTTTTCACTTCCTGCTTCCTGCTGATTTTTTATTCCTCCCCCTGACCAGTAATCTTTTTTACTGCTAGTCCTTCTAGGTTCAATATCTCAGTTTTTTTTCCACTAGACCTCTCATCTTCCTCACTTAAATACTCTCCCTTAAGATGAGTGTGACTATCATAAGGTTTACCTTCAAAAAATGTAACATCCATAGAGGTAAAAAATTTCCAGGATGTTGGATCAAAGCACTTATATCCCTTTTGGGTTTTAGAGTATCCAACAAAGATACATTTGATAGCTTTAGGATCTTGTTTGGATTTCTTGGGATCATGGTTATAGACAAAAATAGTGCTTCCAAATATTTTTAGAGGGACAGGTGGGTTCGGTTTTGTGTTAGGAAAGAAGTGAAGGTTTGTAATGGGGTTTGGAATTTTAATGTTTTGTAGGGAAGTCTATTGATAAAAAAATTGGCAGTGAGAACTGCTTCTCCCCATAGGCATTTTGGGACGTGTGCTTGAAAGCTGATTGCTCTAGCTACCTCTAAAAGGTGTCTATTTTTACGTTCAGAAATTCCATTCTACTATGGGGTGTAATTGCAAGAGGTTTGATGGATAATCCCTTTGCTATCTAGGAAGTTTTTTAAGGCCAAGTTCACATACTCCTTCCTGTTGTCACTTCTTAACATTCTAATGTCCTTTTGAAATTGAGTTCTAACCATGTTATAGAAGGACACAAATGTGGCACAAACATCTGATTTATCTCCCAAAAGAAATACCCATAGAACAGTCATCAATGAAAGTGAGGAACCACCGCTTTCCATTAGGTGTTTGAGTTCTAGAGGGACCTCATAAATCACTGTGAATTAACATAAATGGCTTCGAACACCGGTCGTTGTTAATGGGGTAATGACTTCTATAAAGTTTAGCTAATTTACAACATTCTCATTGAAAACTAGTACTTTTATTGATAGATAAATGAGGTAGCGCACACTTTAGGTATTGTAAACTTGGATGTCCTAACCTATAATGCCACGTTATTATTTCTTCCTCCTTGCGGACAGTAATGTGATAGCTCCCTTCTTCATGTTTCTTGTCTTCTTCTTGCAAGATATATAAGTCTTCAGTAACCTTAGCAACCTCAATCATCCTCCCCGATTCCAAATCCTGAAACAAAAAATGAGTCGACCAAAAATTAGCTTTGCAATTCATATCTTTGGTTAGCTTGCTAACAGAAACAAGGTTATACGATAGA
>JAOQMS010098841.1:0-18709 GCA_027563885.1 Erythroxylum longipes | reverse complement strand
AAAAGTGGACTCGTTTTGTTCACGGAGTAAACTTCAGTTTCTCTGTTTTGTTCCACGGAACCCTCGAGCCATTTGTTGTGCATTTGCATTTGGATATGTTAAGTTATAATGCAATTTGAGTGTTATGCTTTGATGTGAAACTACATCCAATATGTCCTACGTAATGATGAATTGAATTATGAAATGTGAATTGGAATTGTAAATGCCAAACTGTGATTTATAGATTAAGATAAGAAATGTATGCCTATATGAATGTTCACATATATATGTTTGATTGTGTGGCTCGTTGCCAACGGCTATAAACATATTAGCCACTGAGCTGTGTAGCTCAACCCATAATTTTCCCTCCTCAGGTGCAGAACGGAAAGATTAGCGATCCTTGCAAGGCATTCGGAACTCCAAGATAGCTAGAAATCTTTTGTACTAAGCTAGTGACTATTTTTAGATAGCTTTATAGGCATATCAAACATGAGCATCTTTTGTATTTTGTATTAATCTTTGATGTGAATGATAATATGTAAATAAATTTTGTTCAAACTCTTTAAATTATTAATCAGATTTGAGGAAGGTTCCTTTATATATGTTCATGTTGTCTTTGGATGAATTGCTATGGTTTTATGGGAAAATTGTATATGTATGTGTATTAAGTAGTGTTGAATGTTGGGGTTCGGGTCTCTGATTCGAAGGTTTCGTAGCGGTGAATTCATAAGTTGGCCACAGCGAACCTTTCCCAAAGGGTGTTTTTATTTGATTTTGGTAATTTCGCCGTGGCGAATCCGAACCATCACCGCTGCGTATTTTTCTCGAGAGGTGCTTAGGTTCGAATCTGGGGAACTTCGCTGCGGCGAAGGCAGGAGTTGGTCACGGCAAACTTTTCCTAAAAGGTCCTCGAAAATATTACCATAGTTTTGCCACGATGAACATTTGATTGCTGCTGCGAAGTCTGCCGTGCCGACGCTGTGATTCTCTTTATAAGTTGAATCCTTCAGCTCTGCTCTCGCACGATCTTTACCGACCGTTCATATGTGTCACCTCAAGATAAGCACAGCGACCCAGGGGTCCCAACATAAATTCTCCAGGAAAACTGAAGGGGCAAGCACCAGCTAGGGTATTCGCAATAACAAAGGAGGAAGTAGCTCTAGAGGTTGTGACTGGTATGGTTAAATTGTTTAATGATGATATTATTGTTTTAATTGATCCGAGGCCTACCCACTCATTTATTTCGTTAAGTATGATATTTTATAATAGAAATTTGAGTTCATTAGATAGTCCTTTGATGGTTAGTACCCCAATTGGCTAGTATATCATTATTAGTCATGTTTATCGAGAGTGTGACTACATTGGTGAAGTAAAATTATTGGTGGATTTAATGCCATTGAAGATGAAGGGATTATATGCGATTTTGGGCATAGATACCTTAGAAAAATATAATGCTAATTTGAATTGCAAATAGAAGGGTAGAGTTTGTGTTAGAAAAATATGAAAAGGTGGTGTTAGTGGGAGGTAGGAAAGCCAACCCACCTAGAATTATTTCGGCTCTAACAGTAGAGAAAATGATGAGGAAAGGATGTGAAGCATTCTTGGCATATATCATAGACGCGACAGTAGATGGAGGAAAATTAGACGATATTCCTGTGGTCAGGGAATTTCCAGATGTCTTTCCAAAGGAATTGACTCCAATATCAATTCCACCTTATAGAATGGCTCCAGCAGAATTGAAAGAGCTTAAAGAGCAGTTATAAGAGCTATTGGAGAAAGGTTATATTATGCCTAGCTCTCATCTTGGCGAGCTCCGATTCTTTTTATGAAGAAGAAAGATGGATCTTTAAGGATGTGTGTGGACTACAGGAAACTCAACCATATCACCATCAAGAATAGATATCCTCTTCCACAGATAGATGATTTGTTTGATCAATTGCAAAGAGAAAAAGTCTTCTCCAAGATAGACTTGAGATCAGGTTATCACCCATTGAGAGTAAAGGATTTTGATGTGTCAAAGGCTGCTTTCAGAACATGATATGGGCATTTTGAGTTCTTAGTTATGCCCTTTGGAATAACCAATGCCCCTGCAGCCTTCATGGACTTAATGAATAGAGTCTTTAAGTCCTTCTTAGACCAATTTGTCATAGTCTTTATTAATGATATATTGGTTTATTCCAAGTGGCAAAGAGCATAAAGAGCACTTAAGGATTGCCTTAGAGACATTGAGGAAGAAAAAGTTGTATGCTAAATTTAATAAATGTGAATTTTGGTTAAAGGAAGCAGTGTTTCTTGGACATTTAATTTCAAAAAAAAGTGTACACATGGATCTAAGAAAAATAGAAATTGTAGTTAACTAGGAAGCACCCAAGAATCTAATAGAAGTGAGGAGTTTCTTAGGTTTAGTTGGTTATTACAGAAGATTTGTAAAAGGCTTCTTCATGATAGCAACCCCACTCACCAAAATGACAAGGAAGAGTTAGAAGTTTGTGTGGACAGAAGAATGTCAGAAGAGCTTTGAGAAATTGAAGAATAGGCTCACAACTACTCCAATTCTGACCTTTCTTTCTGGTAATGATGGTTATATAGTATATAGTGATGCCTCAAGGAAAGGATTAGGGTGTGTGTTGATGCAAGGAAATAAAGTGATTGCCTATGCTTCCAGGCAATTAAAACCCTATGAGATGAATTATCCCACACATGACTTGGAGTTAGTTGTCGTAATTTTTGCATTGAAAATATGGAGACATTACTTATTTAGAGTCATCAACAAGGTATTTACAGACCACAAGAGCCTGAAATATTTGATGAGGCAAAACGAGTTTAATTTGAGGCAAAGAAGGTGGTTATAACTATTGAAGGATTGTGACTTGATGATAGACTACCACTCAGGGAAAGCTAATGTAGTAGCGGATGCACTGAGTAGGAAATCTACTATAGCACATGTGAAGACGATATACCTTCCATTGTTGAAGGAATTAACTAAACTTAAGGTGACAATGAGGGAAGCTGAATCTGGTTGTATATTAGCTAATTTTAGAATAAGGCCAATATTGATAAAGAAGATTAAGGAATTGCAGGAACAAGATGAGTACTTGAGCAAGCTTAGAGAAGAAATTAAAAATGGTAAGTCCTCTGAAATAGTGATAAGAGAAGATGGATTAATGGTGATAGGCAATAGATTATTTATTCCAGGTATGTCAGAGTTGAACGATGAAATTCTTGATGAGGAGCACAATGCTCCATATGCAATGCATCAGGGGAGTACAAGAATGTATAAAGATTTAAAAGAGCACTTCTGGTGGAGAGGAATGAAAAAAGATGTTGCCGAGTATGCTAGAAAATTCTTGGTGTGTCAACAAGTTAAAGTAGAACATCAAGCACCTGTCGATAAGCTTAAGCCCTTGTCTATTTCGGGATGGAAGTGGGAAAAGATTACAATGGATTTCTTGTTGGGGTTACCAAGGACCAAAAGGAAGCATGACACAATATAGGTGATTGTCGATAGGTTAACTAAGTCATCATATTTCTTGCCAATTAGACAAACTGATTCCTTGAATGCTTTGGCCAAGAAATACATAGATGAAATAATCAGACTTTATGGAATTTGGAGTCCTATAGTCTCAGATAGAGATCCCAGATTCACTTCCAAATTCTGGGCGAGTTTGCAAGAGGCTTTGGGAACTAAGTTGCATTTTAACACAACTTTTCATCCACAGACTGATGGCCAATTAGAGAGGATAATAAGGACATTGGAGGCAATGTTAAGAGCTTATGTTATGGACTTCAAAGGCTCATGGGATGAATATCTACCTTTGATTGAGTTTGTTTATAATAATTCCTCCCACTCAGGAATTCAAATGGCACCTTATAAAGCTTTATATGGTAGGAGGTGCAGAACTCCTATTTGTTGGGATGAGGAAGATGAAAGGAGACTTTTAGGACTTGAGTTGGTACAAAATACAGTTGATAAGATTAATTTGGTAAAGCAGAGACTCAAGGAAGCTCAAGATAGGATAAATAGCTATCAGAAGCACATAGAAAGGAGATAGAATATGAAGTTGTAGATAAGTTATTTCTTCGAGCCTCACCATGGAAAGGAGATATAACATTTGGTAAAAAGGGCAAGCTTAGTCCCAAATATATAGGCCCTTATGAAATTATTGAAAGGATTAGGTCTCTAGCCTATAAGTTAGCCCTGATGCCAAAATTATCCAAAATTCACAATGTCTTTCATGTATCAATGTTAAGGAGATACAAATCAGATCCTTCACATATAATCTTACCTTCAGAGGTTCAATTAAGGGAGGATTTGACTTATGAAGAATAACCAGTGGAGAAATTGATTCAAAGGAAAAGGTCTTGAGAAATAAGATTGTGAAGCTTGTTAAAGTCTTATGGAAGAACCATGCAAGAGAAGAAGCAACATGGGAACCTTTGGAAGCCATGAAGGAGAAATATCCACACCTACTTATGGACATAGGTAAGAATTTTAAGGACAAAATTCTTTAAGGGGGAGAAATGTTAGCGCTCACACGATTATGACTTGACTTCTCCTACTTTGCACGGCTGTGACTTGAGAAGTCACAACCATGACTTCTCTCACTTTGCCTAGAAAATTTTTATTAAATTATGTGTTTCCATGTATTAATGGAAATGTTAGAATTAAGTTAAGGAGTTAGAAGGCATTAGATTAAACATGGAAGGTTAAGCTTGGAAAGAAAAAGTTGTCTTGAATTAACAAGAAAAGAAATGAGAAAGAGTGGAGAGCCTTAGTAGAGAAGAAAGAAAGAGTAAGAAAGAGAGAAAGAAAAAACTAGAAGAGACTAGAAGAAGAGAAACAGGAACCGAAACATAAGAGAAAAAGAAGGAAATAAAGAAAAAGGAGAAAGAAGAAGGAAAAGATTTAGCTAAGTTTTTAGGTATTCTCTATCTATTATTCTTGTTTTGGTAGAAGAATGAACTAGAGAAAATGAGTTTTTGTGTGCTGAATATGAAGAGAGAAAGAAGAGAACCAAGAAATCCATTTTCTTAGATTTTTATGTATTTTCAACTTGATCTTAGTTATTCTAACTTAGATAAATCATGAGTAGGTTGAGTCTAAGCTTATTTTTGGATATTATAGCTTTAGGGATTTTATATAGTATATTAGTTCGAATGAAATTTTTTGTTTGAAGGGAATCAAGAAAATCAAAGCCAAGAGCAAGAGGAAAGACGAACTTGGGTTGGAGTTATTATTAATTAGGTGGGTAATGTATTTATGGTTATTGTGATGATGGGCTGATTTCGTATATGTTTGTGTGCTTAAATGCTTGTTTTGAATCATTGTGAATGTGGGAAAAATACACTGTGATTTGTTATCTTGTTATGATTGAAAGATTTTACTGCAATTTGTCTTTATGAAAAACCGAAAAGTCTAAGAAGCATGAAAGAATGAATATGTAATGAAATATGCGAGCATCGAAATTTTGTTTGCGTGTGGACAAGAGAGATACCATTTTATTCGTCGCGTGCACATTGACTTAAAGCCTTCTCTCGGTTGCCCGCTTGTGGCACATGAGCTCCGAGAAATGGACTCATTTCATTCATGGTGTAAACTTCGATTTTGTCATTTTCGTTCTATAGGATTCTCTCAAGCCATTATATATGTGCATTTTGCTTTGAATTGTTAAGCATGTGATACGATGAAATGCTACGTTTTGTTTATTGAAAAATATATGATTTGATTTAAGTGATACCATGTTTTTTTATAAGCTTAAACTGTGGATAATCTTATTGTTACATTTAAATGTAACATAAAAATATGCCTATGCTTAGTTGTATGTGTGGTTTGTCACCAATGACTATAAACGTATTAGCCACTAAGCTTTGCAGCTCATCCTATTATTTTCCCCTCCTCAAGTGTAGAACAAGCAGATCATTGAACCTTGCAAACTTCGACAAACTCCAAGAAATCTATTTTTGTAACTAAGTTAGTTCGATCATTTTTGTTAGCTTGTAAGCATATCAAGCATGAGCATTCATATTGTATTTTTGGATTATGTTACTGTTTCGACTCTTGATATGTAATTAAAGTTATGTACAAAATCTGCATGTTTAAGAATTGAAACTTTGTTTTGTTTGGGAAATGGAAGAAGAGTTAAAGGACTTCTCTTATAAACATGTTCAAATTCTGTTCTATGTTAAGTTGTTAATTTCGACTAAGTGAAATTGCATGTTTTCTGATGGATATTGGATAGATTTCTCTTAAGTAGATTGTCATGTTGCGAGTTTGTTATATTAGGAGTTTTGTAAGTATGAAAAGTGTTTATTGGATTCGAGTCTTTTGGCTTTTGGAAAATGTATAGAAGCTCATATAGGCAGTAGAGAAAAAGGGGGACACAAATTGTATTTTGACTTCCACAAAAAAACTGTATTAATGTAGGCAGAATTAGATAAAGTTGTCTTTATGAAAATTGTAGCTCATTCTATTAGCTTTCTAATGGTATAAAGTTTGTAACTTCTAGACATCAAAATTGAAAGATATGATTATTACAAATTGGTATATATTTCAGGCACGATCTTGCACTCGCTCTTGAATTTCAGGAGTGAACGATCGTGCTAGAGATGAAAGCGAACAATTATGCTAGTGCCCTTTTTAATTAACAGAAGTGCACGTAGCACAATCGTGCCATGACTAAAGCACGGTCGTAACTTAAGAAGTCATGACCGTGACTTCTTTCACTTACGATTGTGACTTCTCTTAGTAACAACTGTGAGTGAAAGAAGTCACAGTCATGATTTCTTAAGTTACAATTGTTCTTCGGTTATGGCAAGATTCTTTTAGTCACAATCGTGACTCTAATTCTTTTTATTAGTCATGGTCGTGACTCTTCTTAGTCACGACCGTGACTTTTTATTTATCAGGTAAAATTTTCTTATTCATAATCCGTGACTATTTAACTTCTTTTTATTATTTTATTTTATTTTTAATTTCTTTTCTCATTTGGTCTTCACCCAGTCGTCTCGTAATGAGGCCATGAAATAAGTTCCGAGACCTGGGCCCAACAGTTCATCTAGGCTTAGTGGCTTTTTTATTACACTTGCTTGGTAGCTCATTCCCGTGGTTGTCTAGTACTTTTATGGGAGGTATAGTTTTTAGAGCTTTTTTGTTTAAGGACATAATTGGTCTTCATTTTTAGATAAACATGGGTTTTTTTTCCAATGTCATTAACCTAACTCCATCACCTGCCTCATTCCTTATAAGTCTCTAAATTTAAGTAGAAAATAGTCCTCTTATGATATAAGGACTTGGTCCAATCCATATTTTGTCCATAGTTTCTTTGTCCATATTTTGATAGCAGAGTAGGAGGTATTCTGTCAAGAAAGAATCCAATTAGGGTAGTCCTATATTTAGCTACTCCAACTTGTAATATTTCTAATATAGGAGAGATTATTGTTGATTCTTTTATAGCTAGATTTAGTTTTAATTTAACTAGTGGTGCATTTTCATTTATTACTTAGTGCTAGTTTTTGAAGATGTTAAGGGGAGGCTTGAAGATGTTGGTGTCACAAGGTGGGAAGGAATCATAATGTTATTGTTAGGAGGAGGATTTTTTGGCAAGCTAAAGTGAGACTTAACTGAAGGAGAAGAAAGAGGAAGAGGAAGAGGAAGAATGTAATTGTCATTCATAGATATTATAAGGGGAAAATGTGAGGGAGAGAAGAGTGATAGACGATTGTAGGAAGATGTTGCATATAAAATTGTTTATAAGGAAGAAGATTTAGTGGTGGTTGTGTTTAGAAAGCAAGAGTAAGAATACCTGAAGACAGTTTAGGTTTTAGAGGAGTTACTGCTGAGAAGGATTAGGGGTGGTGGTCAAAGTATGAGAGAGAGGATGGGGTTGGTTAAAAACTGGTTAGATACTTGCTCCATACCTATAATGTAAGGAGTATGGAGCAGTCTATACAAGTGTGGATGCGAAAAGTTATTAAGAATTTAGGAAATAACTAATAAGTAATGAGAGAATGGGGTACCTTCTCTCACTATAACTTTTCCTCTGTACTTAATTCAGATAAAGTAAAAGATATATTCACAAAATGTCTAGTTTTTAATGATGGTATGAATCATCTTATCCTAATATGATTTCTTAATACTTATGCCAATGTAATTAAGCTCGATTTTCAATAATTTGACTACGTTAAGGGGGTTTGGGATTTTATTATGATGTGTTATTATGTATTTGATGATATCAATTAACTTCAATTCTACAGATGACTTCATTAAATACATCAACCACTTAACTAAATTGTCCATAGTTATATGTCTAAATTGTAGGAACTTTAGGATAAATTAACATTTAGAGATCCTATACAACTTAATATTGCTCTCACTTTTGAAATATGATTCAAACTTTGTAAAATCAAAATTTTGTACACCAATAATCCACAGAATATAAAGACAAATATTTCACTCTTTCTTGATCAACAAGGAAATGGTTTCCAAAAATCTTATTTAGATACTTCTCAATAAAATGGTATGGTTGAATGTAAGCAATTATTTGAGCTCTCCTTATCTTATAATCTTGTTAAGAAACCTTTAAAAGATAAAATGTTGTTATTACAGTCTATACTATTAATCATATCTCTACATTTCATAGGTAATGTTTCTCCTTATAAACACTTGTATAGATGTGCTCCTAGCTTCTAAACTCTTAAAGTCTTTAACATTACTTTTTTTTATTCTCTAACCATATAAATACACCAAACTAGAGCACGATTATTTTGCTTCCTTAGTGAACTTTCTCGCAATGTCATATCCATGTTTCCTAAAATTCCTTTTAAATAATTATTTTATAATAATTATAGTATCTCAACACATCCTATATCTAATCCGACTATATTTTCGCTAGTTGTGGATTTATTCCCTCCTCCAAATGATCCTTTTTCTTAGTTATTAAAACATCTTACTCCTCAACCTTTTCATCATCGTATTGATTGTATAATTTACCCTTCTATCTTTCTTTGAGATTTTCATGTTTATTATATTATTATCTCTCTATATGAACCTTGAGCTTATCATAAGGAAAATTATGACCATCTATGATAAAGAGCAATGACCAAAGAATTATAAGAACTTCCTAGAACAAATATTTGAGATATGGTTAATTTACCTTTAAAAAAGGTTGTTTTGGTTACAAATAGGTTTGTAAAATCAAGAGTTGAATGAGAAATACAAAGCTTAAATTTTTCGCTAAAGGAGTCACCCAAGAGTATGGTATTGAGTATAAGGAGACATTTGCTCCTATAACCAATATAAACTTAGCCCATAATTTTAATACAATTGATGATAACAAGCATTGGTTGTTATTCTATATGGTATAAAGAATGTCTTCCTTAATGGTGATATTAAAAAAGAAGTACACAAGCAACCTTATTGATTATAACCATCCATCTAATAAGGTTTATTATCTTTATAAGGCCTTATGTAGATTAAATCAAACTGTTTAAACTTGGTTTACCAAATTCAGCTCCTTATTTAGTCTCCTTAGATTTCAGTACAACTGTTCTAACTATGCATTCCTTTGTAAATAGGTCAAGGGTATACTCTTCTTCTTCTCTATAGTGATGAGATAATAATTACTAGAGATGACACTCTAGGTATCTAAACTCTCAAATATTTTCTACATCAGAAAATTCAAGATGAAGGATTTAGGTAATCTTGTTAATTTTTTGAGGTTTTATTTTTAGGTTTTAAATATTTATCTCATGTATCTAGCCATAAGAAAAATATGTTGTTGCTCTCATCTTTCTTGTTCGTATTAATGACAATAAGACTACTAGTACACTTGAAATTAATGTTTAATTTTTTCTACTAAAGGAACTCTCTTCAATGCTAGTACTCTTTGTAACCAATTTTTTGATAGTCTTATATATGTCATTGTCTATTGTCCAGGTATTATTCATGTTGTTCATGTCGTCATTCAATTCATATATGCACTTTATACCACTCACTTCTTTGTTATTCTTCATTTCCTTCGATACATGAAAAGTACTCTCTTTTATGTTATTAAATTATGTTATTCATTTTCATTATATCCATGAGCTTACTTTGATGTTGATTGGGTTGGTGGTCTAACTAATCATCACTCCATTATTAGTTATTGTTAGCTTTTTAAAATATCTCTCATCTTATGGTACAGTAAGAAATAAATTGTTATATCTTTACTGATAGCCTAAAATAAATTATTCAATTTAGCCTAAAAAGTTATTTAGTCAAATGAAGTTATCCCAAAAATGGAAGACCAATAAATCTTTAGCTAAAGAATTTGTAGGTAATAAAAAATTAGGGATATGGTAAGACATGCTCTAAATTTGTGGGGATTCAGGATATCAAAGTTAAGAAAATGATTGTAGATAGCTAACAAAATCATAGCTAAGTAAGCTAGAAGTTAAAAAGTACTTAAGGCTTAAGTGTAAGATATAGTAGTTAAGGATATGGGTAGTGGGTGGTTAGTTAAAATGTAGGAAAGTAGGCAGTTACAATAAAAAACTGCTTAAAGATGAGAGGGTTATAAATTCACCAGCTTTTTGACAATTAAGAGGATGGACACCATATACAAAAACCCCAATCTTTGGACAATCTTTAATAGAGAAACAACTCCAAACACACTTTATTACTATTTTAACTTATTTTACATTGTGTATTCATTTTTATTTCAAATTCCCTTTATAGATTGCATTCCTTTTACTTAAATCAAATCATCTCTCTTTGCCACACATTATAGTATTTTGTTATCTTAGAATTCCATCCTCTAACTATTTGAACCCCATTTATATCGTCAATAAGAAGTTATGTACAAATTCTTCCTTAGCATGCTTAAATTCTAGATTAACACTAAACAATTTGGCATGCCCAGTGGGACTACGATGCCATGAACATGGAATACAAAATAAAATGGCTTTAACTCTATCCCTGGATCAACAAGTCCCTACAGTCATAGGGAATGAAGGCTTTGTATCCTAAATGGTAGAGAATATTGAGAATGTAGCCTTACCTTTAACTAATTTTCCTGCTGGAAAGAATCTAAAATTACGCTAACTAATATAGCCTCCACGTCTAACTCAATCAAAATATTAACAGCAAAGGTTAACATACTATTTACCGCTTTGATACAATTTACTAGGCAGAATTTACCTCCTTTAGAAAAGTAAATTTTTGAGGGACTCGGGCATCTTATTACTAACATAATAGAAGATGGAGAATGCAATTGTTTTCCAACTACTTCCTCTACATATGAAAGATACATCCCACCTCATAAAATAGAGAATGTCCTTATAGTGCCTCCTCTTATTAATCTTGGTAATGGTGGAAATGCATTCAGGTATCAAATTCTCGACAAACAGGGATTTGGTAGGGTGATTGAAGCTAATATACGATAATGTAGTTTAGGGGATAGCATTGGAGCTGAAAACTATAATCCTATTACTCCCCCGCACACCTTCCCCCCACCCCCCAACTGAGCAATGCTGTTTTTATAAACAAAATTCCATAATTGTAGTCTAACATAGCCTCCACATCCAACGTAATCAAAATATTGACAACAAAGTTTAATATACTATCTACCGCTGTCATACCATTTACTAGGCAGAATTTACCTCCTTCAAAAAAGTAAATTTTTGAGGGACTTGAGCATCTTATTACTAACACATTAGAAGATGGAGAATGCAATTGTTTTCCAACTATTTCATCTATATATGAAAGATACATCCCTCCTCATAAAAGAGAGGATGTCCCTATACTGCCTCCTCTTATTAATCCTGGTAATGGTGGACATACATTCAAGTATCAAATTCTCGATAAACAGGGATTTGGTATGGATATTGAAGCTAACATACGATAATGTAGTTTAAGGGGTAACATTGGAGCTGAAAACTATAATCTTATTACTCCCTTGCACCAACCTACCCTCGCATAAATTAGATTACAAATCAGTATAGAAGTCTTCAAAAAAGTTGTTTAGGAATTGTATGGGCCTGGTTTAAGATAACTTAGCCACTTATAATTCGATAATTTTTATCTGGAACAAATTAATAATGAGAGTCCTTATTTTCATGGTTACAAAATTCCTGAATTCAAATTATTTTTTGATAAAGATGGTCAATTCACCATTGAGCACATCGCTAGATTCACCATATAATATGAAGAATTAGCCAATTACAGAAACTTTAATTACTTTAAGCTTATGTCGTTCTGAATTCATTAACAAAAATTGCCTTTTCTTGGTATGCTTTGTTGCCCAGGAACTATATTCTTTATTGGGTTGAAATAAAAAAGATTGTTTCATACCCAATTTTATAAGACTGAGCCTAAAGTTAGCATAGCTGAGTTGCCAAGGGTCACTTAGAAGAGAGGTGAGAATACTAACATGTCCATCACTCATTTCAAGAAAATGAGAAGTTGATCCCTAATCGCACATCCAAAAACTGAATATATAAAGTTAGCTCAAAGAGGGTTAGACATTGAATTACAAAAGAAATTCCAAGACATATAATTTCATGATTTCTATGAACTAGCGACAAAATTCCTCAAAAATGAAAAACTTCTAAAGGAACAAGGTCACCGCAAGAAGAATTTAGTAGGCACTTATGGTACTGAGACAAATTGTTATAATTTGACGATAACCAAAGTCAGTAAACTTTTGAAACCTAAAAAATAAAAGAGATCTTTGATTATTTGTTGCAAGAAAAATTCATCACTCTACCCCAAAGCACAGAATTCCTATGAAAGAAGAAATTAGAGGTAAAGACCACTGTAAAATCACAATTTTGGAGCCACTAGACAAATTTATGTTAGGAGTTTGAGAATGTGGTCTAAGATCTTGGAAATAAACAAATTATATTGTTCACTAAGGCTGACTAGATTGTTTGATAGATGAAGACACGTTCCCACTAATGGAAACTATTAATGCCATAGAATTCAACTTACATCTATTGTTAGATGTCAAAAAGATGTTAAAAATTGTGGAAGATTGTTTAGCATCAAGATCAAATTCAGAAACAAGTGTTTTGTATTGCTGATTATGATCCCAAATTTAGGAAAGGGGTTTAACAAATTTAGAAAATCTAGCAAAAAGTAAAAATTTCAAAGAAAAATCACCAAGACAAATTTACCTAAATTTATAAGCAAATATATGAACCTCAAACTTTGAGCTTTTAGTGCAAACAACCTAGATTTATAGTACCACCATCCCAATATTAGTAACAAATAAGATATTCTAAGAATCTGATACCTTTAAACTAAAAAAACATATCTTTAACGATAGAGATCCATTGATAAGATTAAGAAAAATAATCCTTGTTAGAGCCACTAACTAAAAGAAAACCATCCCGTGCGAATCTCATTTTCTCCAAAGAAAGTATTACGGAAGAACAAGACATTAGTGAAAAACAAGACAAGATAAAAGAGAATCCCATATTTCACAAGAAGTCAACCCTCTCTGAGAGCCAAGAAGAGGATTCCAATGAACTCATTACAATTGGAGAAATTCCTATTTAAGTTCTATGTACTATTTCTTTCTTAGAATTGCCGACTTCATTGAGAAAATCTTATGTAAAGAAGGTGGAAACCAATCTTGAAAAAGCAGAATGCAAGGTATTAGTATTGGTAAAAGGACTATGAATTCTGAAAAGATGGTGTTAGAAAAGTCTAATTAATGTTATGATACAATATACAAGACCTCTACATATTAAGGCCCATATTAACGGAAGACCAACTTTAAGAGTTTTGATCGATAGCATGTCAACATTAAACATTATGTCAACTAAAAGATGATATCTTTGGGAAAAGATGGTGTAGAATTAATTCCAACTAAAGTATATATTACGGCATTCAATGGTGAAGTTACTAGAGTATGGCAATTTCTCCCTACAAATATTACGATGGGAGGAGAGACTCTATTAACTGCTTTATTTATTATTGACGTATATGCCAGCTACCAAGTCTTATTAATGCGAGATTGAATCCACTATAATTATTACATCTCATCATATCCTTATCAACTTTTATTTTTATATAAAGGAGATGAAGTATAAATCATTTAGTTCGATTTGTAAACATTTTGTACTAAAGTTGATGTGATGGACACAAAATTCTACAGGGACCACGTAAAGTTGATGATCACAGGTTTATGTATGCTATGTTTTACTATTTTAACCTCGATAATACTGCAAGTGCATGAATCGTTCACGTAGTACCTAAGGTATTGATCCCACGAGGAGGGTTAATCTAGTCCTAAAATCTAAGGTTGAAATTAAATCGAAACAATCTAAAATAAATAATCAAGGAAGAAAATTAATCAATCAATAATCAATTACGAGAATTAAATCTCAGAAATATAAACAAAATAGCAAATCACACAACCCAATCTAAATCAACCTAGAACTACCAATTGAGAGGAAGGGGTTTTAATCAGAAGTTAACGAAAATCTAATCAATTATATAATTATCGAATTATTGGGTCTAGACGATTCTTAGGTGGATTACCCCCTTTCGAGTTACAATCTTTAACCCTAATTTATAATCCCTTATTTAAATTATGGAATTGTGATCTCTCGATTCACAATTTAACCAAAACCTAAATTAGTTCTAAAATTGTCTAATAACCTACCGGAAACCTATGCTCGATCTCTCACTACAAGATTTCACTAGTTTGATTTAATTCTTATCTATCAAATTACCTAACTCTCGTTAGCCCAATTTAATGATATTCACTCGGCTCACCCTTTTAGTTTATTGCCAAATCATTAAGAACATATATTGAATCACAAATAACTCAAATAAAACATAATAAATCAAACTTTATCAATCTCAAGAATCAAAATCCCGAAGGTGAGTTTAGACAAAAATCGACATTTAACAAAAACCTATTCTTAACTATTATCTCAATTTTATACATCAATAAAACTAAAATAAATTGGAAAATACACTCGAAACAGATCAATGAAGGTAGCGACAGCGGGAAACCACTTGTTCCGGCAAGTAATTCGCATCAAGCTTTGTTTCTATATCTCTCTTCCTTTATCTCCTTCCTCAAGTCAGTCAATAGCTCTCTACGGTTTCTAAATTTTAGCTGATGTGAAAGCTCTTTCCAAGACTGCTTCATTTGTCCCTTAATGATGTATTTATACTTTGGAAGCCCTAGAGTTAATTCGTGGTCGAAACGGTCCAAAAAGTCTTACGAAACTGAAATTTTTGTGTCAGACCAACGTAGGCCATGATCATGGCCAGCGCCTAACCCTTTCTGTCACGATCGTGGCCTGACATATAGCTCTCTGTCACAATCATAGACCAAAGTGCACGATCGTGGACTAGGTCCTGTCAACTCGTCTCTTTTTGTCATGATCGTGGCCTGTTGTGTATGATCATGGGCCACTTAAACGTTTGCTTGTCCTCAAGTAAACAAAACAACAAACATAACAAACACGAAGCACACAATGCAAAAATGAGAAAATGGATTCAACTTCATGAAATAAATTTAATCTTGAACACAATTTGACAAGTTATATCTAATCATTAACCTGCAAAATCTATGTCTAAGGGCTTTGAACTAAATATACAAGTTAATCGGGATCTACGTGCTAATTCAATTACCCTTTTCAATTGTACACACACATTAATAATTCTTTAGTCCTTCAGACTTTGTAATTGTTCCTAAGTACATATTCATAAAAATTCAAGATTATTACAAGTAAGGTAGGTTTTTATTAAGAATACCTTCTTTTTTTTAAATTTAATTTTAAACCACGGACTTAGTCTACTCGAAGGAAAACATTGGTAATGAATGTCGATCTGGTTACTCGACTAATTCATTTATTAACAGTTTGGTTAAAAAGTCATTATAGTCTTTTGATGAGAAGGCACACATTTGTGATGCGTGTTGATCCGGTTACTAAGCTATTATCACATTTTTAACTAGCTACTAGCTCTATTCATAACCCGAAGGTCAACAGAATAGTAATTTATTAACAAAACTTTTTTTCTTTCTTGCCTACCTTGTTGTTTTTTGTTTTCATAAAAAAAAAACTAGTTAAGCTACTTAAGTTAAAGGGCCTCAATTATGAATGAATGTGACAACCTATGGGGTGCTAAATTTACACTAAGTCCTAATTAAGCTATATATTTATCCAAAAACCCTAATTCACTAATTTTGCTAGCTAATGATCATTCACAACCTACTAGACTATGTTCAAAATTAAACAAAATCTCACTCATCTAAGCCATTGACACATTCAAACAGTCCGTATAATACAACCTAATAACTATGATACGGTATGCAAAATCACATTCAAAAACAAAAACACAGAATCCCTCCCCACACTTGAACAACATATTGTCCTCAATGTGAGAAGGAGGCACACACAAACACATAAAACAAAAGAACAGATAAAATCTAAAGTAAACAGAGACAAATAAAAAACAACATAAAAACAAAATAAAACTGAAGGCTAATTTGGAAAATAAAAGATTGGGTTAAGTATAAGTCCTATGGAGATGGAGGTGGTGATGGTGTCGGAGGCGTAATTGAACGCCTTGAGACCAAATCCACTTGACATTGAGAGTGTTCCCTACCTTATAAGTGATTCAAGTGAGCAAAAGAATTAGAAATCTAAACCATTCCAAATAATTCAAACTTATTTAAGAATTTAAAATAGCCTAACTACACAATAATTTAAATCTAACTACTAAATGTACTAATTTATGGTCATTAGCTTGACCTTCATTCTTTAAAACTCAGCCAGGATCAATTATGAGCGGCTTGCTTCCACCATTCTCGCTCAACATCAGTTTTGTAGCTTATGAGTTAGCTGCAAATTGCAAAATAATCAAAAAGACAATATTGATAAGGTTGAGAAAACCAATTAATTTCATCAATGTCCTTCTTATTAACAAACTATCAATAACATAGGGAATAATGAAACTCCCTAAATCTTCCATCGAATCTAACAGTTTGTCCTATACGATGGTGAGTTGCTCTCTTTCTTCCTTAATCACCTTCATTTCCTCTGCTTCTTCTTCTTCCCGAACAGAGACTTCTATAGTTTCTTCAAACTCGATGGTTGTCATCATCTGTTCTTCATCCTCTTATTTTTCAGAAGATTCGAACACATCAATTATCCTGAATGAGCTACTACCCTTTGGATTCTTAAGTACATTGTTTATGCTGAATGTCTCTTCATCATCATCAATCCCAAGGGTAGGGTTCTTTGCATGGACATCTATCTTAGATTTTCTGATTTTCAAACGTGGTGTACTAAGATTTGGAAGATAGTATGAGGGGTTTCCATCCTTTCCTTCATCCTTTTTCTTGAGTTCTTGGTTTTCTGTAAGGTCAGGATTAGTTTGATTTCTTGCTAGTTCTTCTAGCTCTACCCTATTCCTAAGTGTGATAACCTGACATGGCTTTATTGAATTTACATTCATGTTGTGCAGATAGTTTTCCACACTTTGCTTAGAAAATTCCTTAGAGAGCTGGCCTATTCGAACCTCTAGATTGTGAATAGAAGACGCACAATCTTCTGTTACTTGTTCAAACTTCTTTTCCAATCTCTTCTGGTTCTCTTCCATGTCTGTTAGCTTATCCATGATTTTGTCCAATTTGGAATCCTATAAACTAGACTCATCTTGCTGAAATTCGAGTAGGCCTTGATGTCCAAAGTGGGTCCCTACATTATTGGACCAATAGAAATCAGGGTGGTTTTGCCACCCTATAGGTTCATGTAAGGATGATGATTTCCCTAACTAAATTGGGGCTCATTGAATTCCTCAAACGTCCCTTGCTCCCTATAATATACATCCTCTATCATCGTTCTTTTTATCTCTTCCTAGCATTCAACTCTTCAGATGTCTCATTCTCACTCTAAGAAGTCTTTATGTGTCTCTACCTTACGCCCCAAAAAAATTTTTCTTTTAAAAATAACAGACTTTAGACTAAGGAACTAAACTAATCGCCTCCCTAGCAACGGCACCAAAAACTTGTTCGCAAGGTTACATATGCCAAGTTTCAATATTTATTAACCTTGGTAATTTCCACAAGCACACGGGTAGTTCGCGTAGTACCTAAGGTATCGATTCCATGAGGAATCTAAGCTAGTCCTAAAATCTAAGGTCGTACTAAACTACAATAATTCAAAATAAATAACTAATGTAGAAAATAAACCAATCAAATAATTAATTTCAAGAATTGAATTGCAGAAATCTAAACAAGAAAACAAGTCATACAAACTAATCCCCAAACCAAACTAGAAATTATCAAGTGAGAGAAAGGAGGTTTTAATTAGAAATTAAATAAAACCTAATCAATTGTGTAATTATTGAATTAATGGGTCTAGACAGTTCTAGGGTGAATTACTCTCTCTCGAGTTATATTTCTAAACCCTAATTGATAATCCCTAATTTAAATTATGGAATTGTGATCTCTTGATTCACAATTGACCCAAAACCTAAATTAGTTCTAAATTGTCTAATAACCTACCATCAACCTATGCTCAATCTCTCGTTACATGATTCTACCATTTTGATTCAATTCTCTACCTATCAAATTACCTAATACTCATTAGCCTAATTTGATTATTTTCACTTGGCTCACTCTCTCAGTGTATTGCCGAATTATGAAGAACAGATATTGAATCATAATTAAATCAATAAAAACACAATCAACCAAACTTTATTAATCTCAAGGACCAAAAACCC
>JAOQMS010098726.1:0-18726 GCA_027563885.1 Erythroxylum longipes | reverse complement strand
GGGTGATAACTTACGTATTAAGATAGTCTGCATGCATGAAAGTAACAGAGCAAGCAAGCAAGTAAGAGTCAGACTCCGGATGCGGGGTCTGACAGATGTGGTATCAGAGCATGCATGAAGAGCAAGAGTCAGACTCCGATATAAAGGGTCTGACAGATGTGGTATCAGAGCATGCATGAAGAGTCATGAGTCGGACTTCGATAAAGGGGCCCAACAGATATGGTATCGGAGCAAGTAAGAGTTAGACTCTGGAAACGGGGTCTAACAGATGTGGTATCAGAGCAAGCAAGAGTTAGACTCTGGAAACGGGGTTTAACAACTCTAGACGAGGTTAGCCATTTCTAACCTGGGTAGTTTTACGGAACTATGAGCTGCCACAATCTGCATGGAGTAGTTGTTAAAGGACAGTCAGTCTGAGTATAGATTAGATTCTAGATAGAAGAGGAGTGAATCTTAGTGCGATTCTAGCAGGAGGTTCAGCAAGTGTCAGAATTGAGCTTTTAGACCACCGACTAGATCAAAATAGTCCGGGTTCAGACAGAGAGGTAGTTTTGTTCAGTCTGGCAATAGCAGATGTACAGTATTGGGTTAGTTGCCAACTTGTGAGCTTTATGGGAAGAAGCACAGTGGTGAATGCTAGATGTTGACAGGAGCTTGCCTTTGATGCGACTCACTTAACCATCAAATCAGGGATTCTTCTGTTATGCATAAAGCACAGTCTGGTAAGAGAGGAGGTGTGACAACTGAAACTACTATTCAGTTAAGTCGAGCTAGTGGGTTTGGGCAGAGAGTCCGTGTTAGAGGCAGAATGAGTTTTAGAAGTGCTACTAGTAGGACTGAGGTGCGGAGCACCCAACCATAGTCTCAGGCTTGAGTATAAGCTATGAATAGATAGAAGGCTCAGGATTCCCCAGATGTCATTGTAGGTGTGCTATTTATATTTACTTATGAGGTTTTTGCAATGCTAGATCCTAGATCTATGCATTCCTTTATCACACTGCATATGGCATCTAGGTTGCATTGTGATAGAGATCTATTGAGATAAGGATTAGTGTGAGTATACCGATAGGTAGTACTACAGTAATAGGAGAAGTCTGCAAGAGTTGCTTAATTAGAATTGATTAGGCAGAACTGTAGGCAGATTTAATTATACTACAGTTAAAGGAAATAGATGTTATCCTAGGCATAATTGTCTCACTACTTATAGGGCCATCATGAATTGTTACACTAAGAAGGTAATAATTGAATCTCCTAATTAGCTAAGAGTAGTGTTCAGAGGTATTACTCAAGTAGTGCCAGCCAGGTTGATCTCATTCATGACTGCCTTAAGGTTGTTGCAAAGAGGATGTGAGGCTTATTTGACCCACGTCATTGATACCCGAGATGAGCAAAATGTGCAGGATATTCTTATGGTTAGGGAATTCCTAGATATGTTTCCCACTGAGTTATCTGTTTTATCTCCAGATTGGCAAATAGAGTTCACGATCGATTTGGCTCTGGGTGATGCTCCTATATCCATTCCTCCATATAGGATGGCACCTGTGGAGTTAAAGGAGTTGAAGGCTCAGTTGTAAGAGTTGCTGGAACAGGGGTTCATTAGACTTAGTGCTTCACCCTAGGGAGCTCCAGTCTTATTTGTGAAAAGAAGGATGGAACTTTGAGACTGTGCATCAATTATAAGCAACTGAATCAGGTAACAGTGAAGAATAAGTACCCGTTGCCTATAATCAATGATTTGCTTGATCAGTTGCAGGTAGCTCAGGTGTTCACTAAGTTGACCTTGAGTTTTGGGTACTATCAATTGAAGATAGTTGAGGCTGATGTATTGAAGAGTGCTTTCAGGAGCAAGTATGGGCATTATGAGTTCTTAGTAATGCTGTTCGGGTTGACTAATGCCCCAACTGCATTTATGACCTTGATGAATAAGGTGTTTCAACCCTACCTGGATCGATTTATGATAGTGTTTATCAATGACATCTTAGTGTATTAGAATAGTAA
Organism: Erythroxylum longipes; assembly: GCA_027563885.1. NCBI lineage: Eukaryota > Viridiplantae > Streptophyta > Magnoliopsida > Malpighiales > Erythroxylaceae > Erythroxylum > Erythroxylum longipes. Next base: position 16,728 of record JAOQMS010098726.1, on the reverse strand, counting down.
AGAAGAACATGCTGAGCACTTGAGAGTAATCCTACAAATTATGAGGGAGAAATAGCTATAAGCCAAATTTAGTAAATGTGAGTTTTGGCTAAGTCAAGTAGTGTTTTTGGGTCATATAGTGAATGGACAGGGAATTCAAGTAGATCCAAAGAAGATAGAGGCAGTAATGAAATGGGAGGCTCCAAAGAATGTATAAAAAATGTAGAGTTTCCTAGGATTAGCTAGATGTTACTGAAGGTTTGTCGAGGGGTTATTGTTAATCTCAGCCCCTCTGACTAAACTTCTAAGGAAGAATATGGTTTTTAGATGGAATGATGAATGCTGAAGAAGCTTTAAGCAACTGAAGCATCAGTTGACTACAACGTCGGTATTGACTACTACATCAGGCATTGGAGGATATGTAGTATACAGTAATGCTTCGTATCAAGGACTGGAATGTGTATTGGTGCAGTATAGCAAGGTGATAGCCTATGTATCAAGACCATTATAGTCTCACGAGATAAACTACCTAGTACATAATTTAAAGCTTGCAACAGTAGTTTATGCTCTAAAGATATAGAGACATTATTTGTATGGAGAAACTTTTCAGATATATATTGATCATAAGAGCTTAAGGTATCTACTTAGTCAAAAGAAGTTAAACATGAGACAGAGGAGATGGATAGAGTTGTTAAAGGATTATAACTGTACGATTGAGTATCATCTGAGGAAAGCTAATATAGTGGCAGATGCTTTGAGTAGAAAGTTGAATAATAGTGTAGCTCAGATTTAGTTATCGAGATTACCGAGCTTAATTTAATTGAGACCTCTAAATGTAGAGTTTAATCTAGAGCAGAATGAGGCACTTATGGCCACACTAAGACTAAGGCTGATGTTGCATGATAGGATTAGAAAATTTCAGAGTAAAGATCCCTAAATGGTGAAACTTATAGAAAGTTGAAAACGAATCCAGAATCTAAGTTTGAGCTAAGAGATGAGACATTATAGTTGAAGCAGAGGTTGTATGTGCTTGACATTGATAATTTGAGAAAAGAAATTTTGGACGAAGCACATGTAGTAGCTTCAGCTTATTCTATGCATCCTAGAACCACCAAGATGTATAACATATGAAGCAACATTTTTGGTGGTCAGGGATGAAAAAGCGAGTAGCTGACTATGTAGCCAAGTGTTTAACATGCCAGCGGATTAAAGCCGGTCATCAAGCCTTCATTCATTAACTACTCCAGAGTGGAAATGGGAACGAATTACCATGGATTTTATAATAGGATTGCCAAAACCTCCAAGGAAACACAACACCATATGGGTCGTGGTGGACCGATTGACTAAGTCGTCACATTTCTTACCATTAAGAGAAAGTAGCTCACTAAACTAGTTGGCTCGAAGGTATATAGATGAGATAGTTAGACTGTATGGGGTTCCAGCTTCCATTGTATTAGACAGGGATCCCAGATTTACTTCGAGGTTCTGAAAGAGCTTACAGTCAGTGATGGGTACGAAGTTGAACTTTATTACTGCATTCCATCCTCAAATAGATGGACAGAGTGAGAGGACAATCAAGACTATTGAGGATATGCTCAGAGCATGTGTAATGGAGTTTCAACGAGCACAAGATCAGTATATAGCTTTGATCGAGTTTGCATATAATAACAACTACCACAGTAGTATCGGAATGGCAACGTACGAGGCATTGTATGGTAGAAAATGTTGATCACCTCTATATTGAGATGAAGAGGGCTTGAGAATGGTAGAAGGCCCCGAACTGATACAGTATACTGTGTATAATGTGAAATTGATCCGAACTAGAATAAAAGTAGCTCAAGATAGACAGAATAGCTATATAGATTAGCACCAGAGGGATATAGAATACGGTGTAGGAGACAAAGTGTTTCTGAGGGTCTCGCCTTTTCAAGGAGTGTTAAGATTTGGTAAGAAGGGTAAGTTGAGCCCTAGGTACGTTGGTCCTTATGAGATCATTGAGAGGATAGGACCACTGGCATACAGATTAGCCTGGCCGAGTGAGATGTCTCAGATATATAATGTATTCGACGTGAGTATGCTCAGGAGGTATCGATCAGATCCGATGCATGTGTTACCGGCTCAGGAGATCAAAATATCTAGTAATCTGAGTTATGTTGAGGAGTCGATCAAGATAGTGGGATATGAAACAAAATAGCTGAGAAACTGAGTAATTCCATTGGTGAAAGTCCTTTGGAAGAATTACTTGAGTGAGGAAGCGACTAGGGAAACAAAGGAGCACATGAAGAGACAATATCCCTACCTATTTGATGACTCAGGTAAGAATTTCGAGGGTAAAATTCTTTTTAGGATGGGAGAATTGTAACATCCTGTTATCCCATATTAAGGGTTAGGACCATAGAATATAGTACATGAGATTAATGAGAAGTTAGAAAGTACATTTCATGTTTATTCATAATATGACATACACACACATGTGAATATTAATGTTTACACATTAAAATGATTATACATACATTCATTGACATTTTTTGGGTATAATTAATTTATAAATGTGATTTTTGATATGAATTGTGGTTTATATATATTGAAAAATGAATTGGTGTGTATAAGTATTTATTTCGAAATTTTTGTGAAATTTATAAAATTCCTGAATTTTAGGGTAAATTTTGAACTAGGAAAAATGTCAAATGGCAGGACAATTGGTAAATGTAAGTAGAATTAAGAGTCAAATGGTAGTAGAAATTTTTATAAATGACATTTGGATTTAATGACATGTGTCATTGAAATTTGGAGACAATTGGAGTAAAAATTGGAGACAAAATGGACTAGTTAGGAAAGTGGTCCAAATGGGACTATAGGAAGGTGACAAGTTGTAGTGACAAGTGTCACTACCACTCACCACTCATCCCTCACTTACGTTGTTCACTCTTTAACCCTTGAAAGACCAATTTAATTGTTTCATTCATGCTTTCTCTTCTTCTCTTCGTGACTTTCTTCTTCATTCTCCTTCTTCATGATTTTTAAATTTCCAAGCCTTCATCAATGTTATACCTTACTTTCATCTATTAATTGCTACTTCCATCTTGCTCTCTCCTTCATTTCTAAAAAAAAACCCAACCTTGCCACCTTGGATGATGAAGCACGTGTAAGAGAAGAAAGCTAGGATTAAGTGAGATCTTGAAGAGTTTGAAGCTAAGTCAAGTAAGTTATGCTTTACTCTTTATGGGTATTGTTAAATGGAACATATATGTTGAGAAATTTGATGATTGATCATGAATTTTAGTGAGTAATGTTATTCATGAATTGTTTGGTAAATGAATCAATTATGATAATGAATTAAGAGATGATTGAGTATGAACAAGGAAGTTTGAAGTTTGAAGTATGATGATGTGTGTGTGCATGAAGAGATAAATAGAGTTATGTCTTAATTTGCAATAAGATGAATGATAATTGATGAGTTTAGAGCCAAAGGAAAGGATACTGTATTGTCTTGAAATAAGAAGAAGTAGGATGGTAGTTTGTAGATAAAGTAGAGTTGAAAATGAAGTTAAATGTGTGTTGGAATATGTTAGATGGAGTGCTTTCTCTAAACATGCATCTGTATTTTGGGCTATATCTTGATTTATAGATATCCAAATTAGATTATTGTTAATTTATATTAAACTAGAGACATATGGCTACAATTTTCATGAAGGAAGTGAATTTGAATTCTGTCCTTAACGATCTTGAAATTTGGTTTGAAATTGAGAACTGTGTGCTGTCGTGTTATGAGAACTGCCTGTAGTATTTTGGGTATAACTTGGATAATACTGAACCAAACTCGATGAATTTGATTTCATTAGAAACTTAAGACATATATTAACATTTTTTAGAAGACAGTGTTGTCCAAATACCTAATTTACAAGGTCAACATGGTCATACAATACTGACCTAAAAATCTATCTTTAGAAAAAAAATCTTGCAAATTAGAGCTGTATAATTTGAACTATTTTACATATCTTTAGGGCATGAATTTGAAGAAACTCAAAGAATTAAAGTTGTATATATATGTGTTATCTTGATCTCTATGAAAGTGGAGTGATTAAATAGTGACTAGAGCTTGAGTTATACTTGTTTTCCTAATACTGCTTGTGACAGACCGCTGTGCAGGAACCTTATATTGTTTCCTTATTTTTGGGGACTTTAGAGCTTGAATTAGTTAAAGTATAAAACATGAAAAATGATTATTGATATCTTATTAAATTTTCTATGAAATAGTTTGTCCAGAAGATATCTTTATCAGTTTATGTAGTTTTTTGAAGTCAAAACTTAAAGAAGGGACTGTTTTGATGTGTTGAGTTCAAATCTGGATATTCTGGTTTATTAAAGGAATAAATGAGTTCTTTTAATGCAAATATGATATTTAGGACATGAATAATGTGTATAAGGTATGGTTGAATGAGTATTGAAGAATAGGGTATTTATGAATGAGAATTGGGTGAATGTATGAGTTTATGTCGCTGGAAAAATTTTGGTTAATGTATAATAATAGGAAAAGATTGATGAATTTATGAATGATGAATGGAAAGTGATTAGGTTTTCTTAAGGCATAAACCTAATTGCAAACTAAATGATGTATAAGTCATGATGTGTTAATGATTATGATTTATGAATAAAGTTACATACCCAAGAATTTGTCATTGAATATGCATAATACATGATACATTTATAAATGTGCCTATTCATTTGAATGTGTGATGTAGTAATGTGAAAATGTATGTGATTGCACATAAAAAGGCACATTGAACGACCACTTACAGACATTGCTGGGAATTTAAGGCTATAAGCTAAAGGGAGCAATTGTGAGTAACCTAATATGGTCTTACCTTGAATGTTTTTTTTTAAAATTATGTAATGAATTATTGTGATGTGTATGTACTGAATTCTGGACATCCAATGTCTGAGGCATTTGATGTATGAATAAAACATTGGAATTGCTACTTAAATGTGAATGTGATTGACTAAATGATTCTCAACTAGTTTTTTGAATGCCAGAACAAAGTCTGATGAAAAATGTGAATGTAACAGAATGAGCATAATGATTGAAAACTCATGGTGCATTTCATTACATGAATGCATGAAACATAAAGGTAGTTGTGAGCAGAGTTGTCAATGTAAAAGAGCTTAAAGCTCAGATTGTAGTAAGAGCCTCTGGCTCACTATGTATAATGAGCCCCCCAACAGATAAGGTACAGTATTAATGAGCTCAGTATCCATAACAGATACGGGACAGTAAAAAAGGCACTCGGTCATAACAATGTAATAAATGAATATGAGTCTTGTGAACATTGCATATACATAAGAATTATATGATTTGAATGATTGCAATTGTAATGTGGAATTTAATTGAATGAAAAGTGTGAAAATATATGTACAAAGTGTTTTATGATGATACATGAGAAATTAAATATTGTTAATTAAATGATTTTATGTGTTGATGTGATATGTGTTATATGAGTGAACCATAGAGGATGGTTACTCAACTGAGTTCTCAAAGCTCATCAAAATTGCAACGTTGACATTTCAGGTACGAGAGTGACGACTTAGCTTCTAAGACCGCTTAAAAGAGATTTAGTATAGCTTTTGGATAGAGATCATGGCTCAAAGGTTGGTTAGCTGGGATTGAAGAATTTAGTTAATCTTTTGGTTAATTTCTCATGTATGTAACATACTTTGTGGACAGAGCTATGAACTCTGATAGGTTGTCCTTGTATAAACATGAAAGTTGTATGTAATGCTACATTGTAAATCATGGTTTATGAAATGAAATGAGGAAATTTTAGGTTTTAGACATTGTGATATTTATGTTTTAATTTATGATGCCATGCGATATGTGAAAGTGATAAAGTTAGCACTCCATTTCCATTGGGCACGTGCACGAACGTATAAAGGGCATACATGTATGCATTGGATAGGAGTGACGTGCTACAACGATCATCAAAGACAACTTTCATTTAATTCAATAAAATAGGAGTTTAACAAAATAGTTCAAAAGTAATCCTTAAAAGCAATTCAGCCACTCATGGTCTCCATAACATCACCAACACTCAAATTTTTCATCTTACAAAGATTAGAAGAGATAAAAACAACAGAAAATTGAATAAAAAACTCCTTTTCTTCTTTGCCAAAATTTGGAAGTTCTATTGTTGATGTGTTATTTTTCCAATTGTTGTTGATAATCCTTGAATCTCTACTTTCCTTAAGACTCAAAACTTGTATTTTGCACTCAAGAAGGGTCTTCTCTACTGAGGTATCATGTCCTCTTTCATGCATAGAGGGTTTAATATGTTTTTTAGTTCAGAAACCCTAAAGTTTAATTAACCCCACAAAGTCTCTCGGATAAAATATCCCACGATTGTGGGAATTGGCATGATTCCCTCGATCATGAGATCTTGCACCAGAAAGTTTCCTCTTCTCTTCTCCTCTTTTGTATCTAGCTCAATCTTTAACTTACTCAATCTTCATTCCTACATAAAAATAATCAATTCTTACCCTAAATTAAAATCCAACATAAAAGAACAACAATGAAGATTAAACTAAATGAAAACAAACAAAATGAATCCTGAAATAAAAAAATAATCAACTATTATGCAAGAAACACATGCCAAATACTTTGAAAAAACAGACTAGCTCACAACTATCAATGTCCCTCCATGGGTCTCCAATTGATCATAGCTTTGCCCCTTTGAAAATGTCCCACCAAAACCCTTGTAGTGCCTTCCTTCTTTCTACCTTCCTATTGCTACTGCTCTATCCTATTTAGTGATTTATTTTTTAGTCCACTGCTCCTATACACCTCCTTTTTGTTACTGTGTGTTTTCATTTAAAATGCATCTCATGTCTTGAAAACATCTACAATTCCCAGACATTGTCTGTGTTTCATGTAAACTATGTTTCACTACTGTCCTTCTAGACAGCGCTGCGTTGTTTTGCTTCATAGTTGCCCCTTGCTTTTGCTGTCATTTCTTGCTTCTGTGCTTACGTTTTGGTGCTTCTGTGCCTACGTTTTGGTGCTCCTTCCTTAACTGTGCTGCATTTTGTTCCTTCATCTGCTATCTTTTTAATACTTTCCTTTATACACCTATTGCATCCATGATCATGATTGTCCATTAATTAAATTAATACCATGCAAATCTATGCATAATCCATGCAGCCCACGTTCTTCTTGTTTGTGTTTACATTTTTCTTATCTTTTAATTTTCTTCTTCTTGCTCCGTAAAGACAATTAAAAATTAATCTTCAAAAAATGGCCAAAATGTAGAGCTTTCAACTCACTTTAACTTCTTTTCTTCCGAATTGTACCTAAAATCACGTATGAGTCAAAGTGAGTACCTTAAGTAATTTCATGTCAATAATCACTAAGTGTTATGGAATAATTTCATAATCAATTATGCACCTATCAGCTATGTGATAGAAAGCTTAAGCCTTTGTACTATGCCTCTTTTATTAATATTATAAAAGGATGGATCATAAATAATGTATGTAGATTTTCTTTCCATTATTAAAATTATTGTAAGGTATAGACATCCTATCCTTAAGTTGAATGATATGCCTACTAAGTTGTATGGTGCAAGCTTATTCTCTAAAATTGATCTAAATTTTAGTTATTATCAAATTTAGAGAAGACAATGAATAAAAAATTGGCTTTTCAACTAAATATGGTTTGAAAAAGTGGTTAACAAAGCCTTTTGATTTAGCTAATGTACTTAATTAGGATTTTAATGAGACTAATGAAACATATTTTATGTGAGTTTTTATGCAAGTTTGTTGTTATTTATTTTTGTGATATTCTTATTTATAATAAGAACTTAGATGAGAATGTTGAATATTTAGATAAGGTTTTACACATGCGTAGGTAAGAATGGATATATGCGAATTTCGAGAAGTGTTCATTTAGTATCAAACAAGTTGTATTTCTTAGTCATATGGTAAGTGCAAAAAAGGAATAGAAGTAGATGAGGAGAAAGTAGCAACTATTAGAGAGTTTCTAACACAAAAAATATGAGTGATTTTAGGAGTTCTCGTAGGTTGGATAGTTTACCTAAGTGTTATGTTAAAGAATTTAGCATAATTGTTGCACCTTTGAATAAGGAAGTGAAAAAGAGCATACAATTTAAGTGGGGTGATGATCAAGAGAGAACTTTTAACTTTTTTTCCCAACCAAGGGTGGCACCCTAAGGGGATGAAGAGGGGATGAATACCCTATTTTATTAATAAGAAACCAAAAACTAAAGAGTAGGGAGCATGAACCTGACCTACTTGAAACAAATGAGACATCAACAAATAATCTAGTACTAGATGCCAAACATCAAAGATGTGAAAATATAAAGAAATTAAAAATGTTAATATCACTATTATCTATTATAGTTAAACAATTCGTACTCTTAGTGAAGGCAAGCTTGACCTATCTAAAGTCAATATACCCCTAATGGTAAGAGTTATTAGTAATTGATTACTACAGGTGGTCAAACCCTCCAACGAACATCCCATATTTGCCAAGAAATCTGCCACTTGATTTGCCTCTGTATAACAACGAAGAAAACCATTCACAAAAGAGAACCTTAGTGCCTTAGCTAACCAATCCACCAAATTCCATAGAATCTAAACTCTACCAAGGCATATGTCAACCAAAACTTTGGAATCCAACTTAACTATTACCCTAGAATTGGGTAATAATTTGGTTAATAATTTAGCATAAAGCTTCAATCATTGCAAATGAGATTGTGTTTCTGCTTCTAGACTTATAACTTATTGCATAAGGAATGTGAATGCTAATACACACCTTCCTAACTCATCTCGAACAATCCCACCACTACCACCTAGATGTTGGTTCCCTCTTAACGAACTATCAGTATTAAAGTTTAGAAATCACAAGGAGGGCTTACAATAACACATTAGGGAACCTTGTAAGGCCAAACATACCTTTCAATAGTCTCCACCAAATCCAGCCACTGTATACCTGAAATGGCTAAAGAAAGAAAATAATATAAAATTGATAACTATGTACTGCATCATGTTTTAGGGCTTAGTTTTATATGTATTTAAGTGTTAACTTAATCATTTAGTATGTGTTTAGCTTATATTTGTGTTAGTTTGTTAATTAATTTTGTTTAAGTGTTTTTTATAGGTTAGTCAAATCTTTGAGCTTAATTATTATGTTTGTGAGGTGCCTTGATGTGTTTGTTAGTATTTTAGGGTCAACATTGAAGAATAAAGAAATTTCGGAGACACTCAGGCCGAAACAACAACCTACAATTGTGGCATAATAGGCCACGATCATGACAAAAGCATTGGAATTAGCCCATGATCTTGGCCCATATGCCACGATTGTGATAGAAGCCTAAGACACAGCCTACGATCATGGCCTGATTTCCATGATCATGATAGAAGGCTCAGATGTGGCCCACGATTATGGCTTGCAGGACCACGGTCGTGGCCTGCATCAGGCAGACATGCAGACACTCAGAAAAGTCAAGTTTTGAGGGAGTTTTTGGACCTTGAAAAGACCCTAAGGATGCCCATAACATAAAAGGCATATAAAGAGTAAGACAAAGAAGATAAGGGAGCTTTTTGCATTAGCCACCATTAAGAAACTCTAGAGAGAGTTTATCGAGAGATTGAGAAAGAGAAGAAGGAAGAGATACCTGGAGAAGAAGTCGATGTGAAGTACTTCCTAGAATAGGAGGTTTCCCGACATTGCTACCTCCATCGTCCATTTAGATCTTGTTTTTGGTGTATTTTCAATTTTATTAATGTATATAATTGCAATAACCATTGATGATAGATTGTGTGAATGTTGAGGGTGTCTAAACTTGCCTTGGGGTTATTTTTATCTTTGATTTAATAAAAATCTGATTGTTTTATGTTAGTTGGATTCATTGTGATTGATTTATGAGATTGCATAATTCAGTAATAGATGAGAGGGTGAATTGAATGAAAAATAATTAAATTGGGCTAACGAGAGTTAGGTGATTTAATAAGAACAAGAAATTAATCAAATTAGTAATTGTGTGAAAAGAGATCTCACATAGGTTCTCGATAGTCTATTGGAAAACTTTAGATCTAATTAGGGTTTGGAAAGATTGTTAATTGAGAAATTGCAATTTTCCATAATCTGATTAGGGTTTATAATTTAAGGTTAATGGTTATAACTTGGGAGAGAGTAATCAACCCTAGGATCATCTAAGACCAATGATCTAATAATTCATAATCAATTAGGTTAGTGTTAAAAAGAGGTAAAAATTCCCCTTTCTCTCAATCGGTAGTTCTTTAGGCTAATTCTTGAATGTGTGCAATGTAATTGCCAATTTGTTAATATTTTGTGATTGATTCTTGAATTGAATTACTTGATTGAATTGCATTCCTGTTTTAGTTTCATTTCATTTTAAATATTGCATATTATTTTGGCCTTATATTTTAGGATTACATTAACCCTCCTCATGGGATCGACACCTTAGGTACTACACAAATGACATGTACACTTGAGGATTATCGAGGTTAACTATTAAAACTTACACATATCAAAAAATCGTGATCAAGTTTTTGGCGCCATTGTCGGGGAGGCGATTAGTTTAGTTCTATAGTTTAAGGCGTTTAGTTAGTTTTTAATTTTTTTTCATTCTTTCTTTTCTGCTTCTGAAATCGTGCGTCTACATGAATACAAGAGTCGCCAGAGGTTCAAGTCACGCAGCTGAAACCTTAGATTTAGACTTCACTTGACTAGAACAAACCATTAGGAAAGCTCGACATGAAGAAGAAGAAGAAATCGCAAAGTCAACAATGGCCTAAGAATTTTAGCAAAATTTAGACCAAGAAGCAAACTAAGGATGTCAACAATGGACCCTTATGGATTTCATCAGACCAGGATTCAATGCGGCTAACCAAGGAGTAGCTAGGCCACTTGTACAAGTAGCATCATTTGAATTCAGACCAGCCCTCCTAAATTTGCTTCAATAGAATGTGCAGTTTTATGAAGTAACGAATGAAGATCCCAATGCATATTTAGTGAACTTCCTTGAAATATGTGATACCTTTTGGTACCATCAGATGTCAGAAGATGTTGTCAAAATTAGGCATTTTCCTTTTACCTTTAGAGATAGAGAAAAGGCTTGGTATCATTCCCTTAACCTAGCAAATATCACGACGTGGGATCAGCTAGTTCATGCCTTATTAGATAAATATTTTCCCCTAACTAAGACCACTAAGATCATTAAGGAAATTAACAACTTCCAGCAAAGTTACGGGGAATCGATCTACGAAGAGTGGGAAAGATACAAGGATTTACAACGAAAGTGCCCATACCATAACTTACCCAAGGAATTCTTGTTGCAAACATTCTATAATGGAGTAACCTCGCATATGAGAGGCATAATTGACACAGCTTCAGAAGGATCACTTATGAGAAAGATGGTTGATGAAGCAGAAGAGATAATAGAGGAGATGGCAAGTAATAGCTACCTATAGACGAACAAGCAGAGTACACAAACTACTACATTCTGTGAACAAAAAGGAATTTTAGTTATTGATCAAATTGTGGAAATGCAAGCTAAAATTGATAACTTGATGCGACAGCTCAATAATATGAAGGCTTCATCCTCAACTTCGGTGAAAGCTGTGCAACTAAAGTATGAACTTTGTGGACAAATGGACCATGATATAGTGGATTGTTACTTGATGAAGGAAAGTGATCTAGCACAAGTGAATTATATAGGAGTTTAATATGGATGAGGAGGGGGAAACAATATCTACTCCAACACTTATAATTCTAACTGAAAGAATCACTCCAACTTCTCTTGGATAAACATTGCTAGAGGAAAATTCAGACCTCAAGGACAATCAGGCTTCCAATAAGATAAACCAAGCTCAATGGAATTCAAATTGGATAAGATTTTAGATAAAATTGGAGGCATGAAGGATGCACACAGGAGGCTTAAAAGCAAATTCGAGCAAGTCACCAAGAACCACACCTTTACAATACACAATTTGGAAGTCCAAGTAGGTGAACTAGTGGACTCAATATCTACTCGGAATCCAGGAACCCTTTAAAACAATACCAAGTCTAAACCAAAGGAATGGATTATAGACATCACTCAGACCAAAGAAAAGGAACTTGAACATATGAAGGAAGACGGAGATAAAGGAAAAGGACAAGTAATTATGAAATTCCTTCTAAGTGAACTCGTAATTGAGCCAATCAAGGAACCTAGACCTAAAATTCCATACCCTATTCTAGCTCAGCGGAAGTTAATTTCAAGTAGGGCAAACAAAGTTGAGGACATAATGAAACAACTACAAACAAGGCTCATAGTAAAGGAATAATTCAAGAAGAAGGTTAAGGAGCACATAGAGAAAGAAAACCCTAACATAGCACAGAAGAAAGAGGACCTGGGGGATTTTTACATTCATTGCAATATCAATAGAGTCAACATAGATAGGGCATTCGCGGATTTGGGAGCAAGTATCGATATGATGCCCTATACCTTTAGTCAGAAGTTGGAGTTAGGAGAGTTAGAACGTACAAAGATGTTAGTAAAAATGATCGATAGAAGAGTTCATGAATCGAAAGGGATTATTAAGGACGTGCAAGTACAAATTGATAAATTTACCTTTACCATATACTTCTATATATTAGATATTGGAGAAGCTATGGAGCCCCTATAGTCCTTGGACAACCGTTCCTGGTCACTATTCTCTTAATAATTGATGTTGAAGGGGGTGAACTAACTCTGAGTGTAGGAAAGCAGCAAATAACCTTCAAAGTGTCAAAGAAAGACAATAATTCTCCTTTACCTTTAACTAATATCAAAGAAACCGAACCTCGAGGACAGTGGGAAGAGATTGAGAATCCTGGGAATTCATTCAGAAAGAAACGATCACTTAGAAGAAGGCTAAGGAAGGAGAATCACAAGGTGGAATCCATAGCATGGCAGCTCATGTGCAAATTGTGAGATCATTGATTACACTACCATTGCACCATTCATTTGAACCACCATGAAAGCGTCAAGCTACCGACATTAAAAGAAGCGCTACATGGGAGGCAACCCATGGACTTTTATTTCCTTTCATTATTTCTTTTATAAAGTTTCAATTCCGTATTTATGATTATTTCATTCCTAAATGAAATCAAGAAGGCATAGGACTTCGATATGAATTTGACGATCGAGAAGTACATAAAGAGAGGTGAAAGGGCCATAAAGAGTTAAGAAGTGACTTCGAAAACTAAAGAAGAACAAAAGAAAAAAATGAAAAAATTGGTGGAAAATTACAGGCCACAATCGTGGCTTGCGGCAAGGTAAAAATAGAGGCACACGAATGTCATTTTCAACTTTTACCATTTTACCCTCCAATCACCTATATATTCATTTCTAACTTTACTTTTTCACTCACTTTCATTTTTACTTTATCTCTCTAAACTTTGAACCTCCAAACACTCTCGCTTCTCTCTACCCGAATTTCAAACTTCCAGTTTCTTCCAACTTCTATTGACTCACAAGCTAATATATCACGCATCAAGTAAACAGTAAGGAGTGATCAATTAGTAGGGCAAAACCAAGACTTGGGATGAGGGAAAAGAAACAGGGTAGCCAATTACAGAGTACCTTTCCTGATCTTCTTAGATGAGGAAGCTACCCGTTTTCATTCTCTTCGGAATAAACAAATTATGGTTCCAAAGTATTTCCATTCTGGAACTTTAGATAGATTAGAATTGTGAGACAAGATCGAAAGTTTATCAGAAAAAATTCAATGGGGTCAAGTCATTCAATTTGAATTCCCAATTTACCAAAGGGAATTATGGTTTAGGCTACGGGGAAAACCTTATAGGCTTGATTATGAAACTATGTATGAAATTTATGGTTTTCTCGAGTCATTCGTAGTGGATCAGCATGATGATTTTTGTGTCAACCCCTACTGGACCGAACTAACTGGGTTAGAGCGTTTTGACTCTAAACACACACAACAACATCATTAGGAGCCACAAACACTTGTTGATGCACAAGTTCATATGTCAAACCTTGTTTGACAAAACAGAAACCAACAAGTGTTCGACGAAAGAACTTTTCATGTTGTAGTGTATATCATAGCATCCTAGTTTGCACAACCACTCACATCTTTAACGCCATTATTGTTGCTCCAAAGAAGAGGAACAATAACTTAGGAATGGGCTACTTGGTTTTGGCCATAGCTAATAACTATGGAGTTGAGTGCAACGGACTCATAGTCTACCTTCCTAAATTCATAAACCGCTATCATCTATGGTGAGCTGAAATCCTGAAATCCTATTATATAGAACTTTGGGATATTAGTGCCAAGACACACTTCAATGGTAGGAATGGTGAAGCGAGTTCAAGTGCTCAACAATAATAAGAAGAGGATTTGACCATCGAGGAATCCGTGCAAGAAGAAGAAACAAAAGAACCAGGCTGGAAGAAAGTACTGGATATAATCTCTGCAAACGCCAAGGTAATTACAGATACACTTGCAGAGAACCTGAGAAGGATGAAGGAGATGGCCCGAACTCAACAACATTAGAGTTGAGATATACGTCGTACCCATCATTATTTCGAGGCTCAAGGCATTCAATTGCCACCTCCAACACCATCCTCACCTCCATCACCATGAGGCTTTGTCCTAACCCCCTTTCTTTTAAATTTAGTCTTCATTTTTATTTTTTGTTTTACTTCAACTTATGTTTCTGCTTTCCTTATTTATTTGTTTGCCCCATTCTCATATTAAGGACAATGTATTGTTTAAGTGATATGTAGTTTGTTCTGAATGTCATTTTGCATATTGTATGATAGTTGTTATGTTGCATTTTGTGAATTATGTGAATGTGTCAATGGCTTAGATGGATTGGAATTGATTTAATCTTGAACATAGTCTATTAGGTAGTGAAGAATCATTAGCTCGCAAAATTAGTGAATTGGGGTCTTTGGCTAAATATGCAGCTTAATTAGGATTTAGTGTGAGCTTTTCACCTTCTAAATTGGCACATTCATTCATAATTTGAGGCGTTTTGACTTAAGTAGCTTTGCTAGTATTTTTCATTGAAATGAGTAGCTAAAGCAACAAGGTAGGTAATAATAAATAATAATAAAGAACTATTCTATTGGCCTTCGGGTTATAAATGGAGCTAGTAGCCAGTTCGGAAAGTGACATAGCTGAGTAATCGGATCGACATGCATCACAAATATGTGCCTTCGAGTAAAAAGGTTATAATGATGTTCCAACCAAATAGCTTAATAAAAAACATGACTTAGTCAAGTAACCGGATCGACATTCATTACCAATGTTTACCTTCACGTAAAAAGACTTAGTCCATATTCACAAAAAGTAAATAAAAAAAGTGTTTTCAAATAAAAACCTACCGAACTTGTAATAGTTGACTTTTCATAAAAACATACTTACGAGTAATTACAGAGTCTGAATGACCAAAGAATTATTAATGGATGTGTGCAATTGAAAAGGGTAAACAATTTAACTCTTGATTCTGGACTAATATGTATATGCAGTTCAAAGGCCCAAGATGTCGATTTGACATGTTAATGATTGAAATGACTCAAATGATTGTATTTGAAATTAAGTTAATTTCATAAAGTTGAAGCCATTGTCTCATTACTGCAATGTGTACTGTGTGAATTTCTTTGTGTTTTTTTATGTGTTTTCTTAAGGCAAGCAAACATTTAAGTATGGGGATGTTGATAAGTATGAATTACTTCATGTTTTAGGGCTTATTTTGATAGTATTTAAGTGTTAACTTAATCGTTTAGTATATGTTTAGGTTAGAATTGTGTTAGTTTGTTAACTAATTATGTTTAAGTGTTTTCTATGGGTTAGTCAAGTATTTGACATTAATTATTATATCTTTGAGGTACCTCAATATGTTTGTTAGTGTTTCAGAGACAACATTAAAAAATAGAGAAGTTTCAGAGACATTTAGCCTGAAACAATGGCCCACGATCGTGGCATAATAGACCATGATCATGACAAAAGCACTGGATTTATCCCATAATCATGGCCCATATGCCACGATCGGGACAAAAGCTCATAACATGACCCAAGATTATGGCCTGATTGCTACGATCGTGATAGAAGGCTTAGATGTGGCCTACGATCGTGGATTACAGGGCCACGTTTGTGGATGCAGGACACAGTGCATCGAGCAGACGCACAAACACTCAGAAAAGTTAAGTTTCGAGGGAGTTTTTAAACCCTTTGGACCCTAAAAAACCTTAGGGCTACCCAGAACACAAAAGATATATAAAGAATAAGACAAAGAAGATAATGGAGCTTTTTGCATCAGCCACCATTATGAAACCATAGAGAGAGTTCAATGAGAGATTAAGAAAAAGAAGAAGGAAGAGAGACATGGAGAAGAAGCTGACGCAAAGTACTTCCCATAATAGTAGGTGTCTCAACGTTGCTACCTCCATATCCATTAAGATTTTGTTTCTAGTGTGGTGTCAATTTTATTAATGTATAAAATTGGAATAGCCATTGATGATAGATTGTGTGAATGTTGAGGAAGTCTAAAATTACCTTCAGGTTGTTTTTATCTTTAATTTAATAAAAATTTGATTATTCTATGTTATTTGGATTCATTGTGATTGATTTATGAGATTGCATAATTCAGTAATGTCGGCCCCATGAACAATTTTCCATTAACTTAAGTATAAGAGCTTATGGAAAGAATGCATGAGAAGAATTTGAGGG